>OZ010611.1:54539832-54541387 GCA_963932145.1 Acanthosepion lycidas
GTTGTGCTTCGGTTTTTTCAACCCGGTTAAAGTTCCCCCCCCCCCGCTACATTCGAAAATGCTTAAGTTGTTGAGTTCCGTTTAGTTGATTTCCTGAACAAACCACTCGAGGAGAGCGTAGAGGTCGAAACCACGGTAGTATGCTCTGGTCAGCTTTCATCCTTTCTAAATATTAAACAGCTCTGCATGTCTGGTCATCCGATTTTGTATTGAGCACTTTTAATACGTTCAGTTTTAACAAATATTTTACTATTGGCATTACTCTGGCATATATATATATATATATATATATATATATATATATATATATATATATATATATATATATATATATATATATATATATTAATAAAAATGACAATAGGAAAACTAGTAATTGCTGAGGCGTTTCGTCGACAACTTTATCAAAGCAAAATACGAAATGAATTTAATTGAACAAGGTAACTAATAAAAACAAAAAAACACAATGTTCCTTGCAACTGGAATGTAGAGCAAGCTATTTTCATATTGTTAAATGAAAATAATGTAAGTATTTTTCACGTGTGGGGAATATTGTCATTATATCTGTGTTGATGTATTCAACCATATTCTTTTGATTTTATACATCATTTCGTATTTTGCTTTGATAAAATCCACAT
Source organism: Acanthosepion lycidas (assembly GCA_963932145.1). Lineage (NCBI taxonomy): Eukaryota > Metazoa > Mollusca > Cephalopoda > Sepiida > Sepiidae > Acanthosepion > Acanthosepion lycidas. Next base: position 54,540,471 of record OZ010611.1, read on the forward strand.
CAAACGAAACGTGTCAGCAATAACTATTTTTCTTATTGTTATTTTTATTCGTAAATATTGTCTTCTCTACTGGTTAAATCGGAGAAATTTTCATATATATATATATATATATATATATATATATATATATATATATATATATATATATATATATATATATATATATATATTGTATTAGGGCAGCAGATCATTATTCAAACTTATATTGTTAAATATTATAGACAACGAATGTCTATTATGTTTTATCATGAGCCTTTCCAAGCGTCGTATAATGGCTTTAGTTTCAAGAAAAATAAAGACAAAAACTATCCAACGTTTTGAATATTACTTTATTATATTAGTCGTCGTTGATCTAAGATTTCAGCTCACATGAGCCATCATCAGAGTTGTTATATGGGCATAACAAGAGAGAGTGTGCAACGTCAATGATGACATCCTGTTTTCCTTAAGTAGAAGTTTCCTATAACGGTCGCAGAATAGCAGACGCAGATCGCAAATATATATATATATATATAATCTTTTAAATATAAGTATCGACAATTATTTTAAGATATTATTGGATACAGGTTCGAATCCTGTCGGAGGACAAAAATTTTCTGTTAAAATTTCTCGGATATTCAGGCTGGTAAATGTTGTTTAATACTGTTTATAATAAACAGCATTTACTTAAAATATTTGTATCTATAAAAAGAATGTATAAACATAAAAATGTCTTAATACATATATATTATATATATATATATATATATATATATATATATATATATATATATATGTATGTATGTATATGTATGTATGTATATGTATGTATTGTCTATGTCTATCTCGCTATCTATATCTTTTCTCGTTGTACTATCGCACAAATCAGGAATTATTCGTTTCATTTAAAAAGAAATAAAATAAAATCTCATGGTCCA
>OZ010611.1:54541587-54596587 GCA_963932145.1 Acanthosepion lycidas
CCTTTTCTCTCTCTTTCTCTCTTGCTCTTTCCTTTCCTTCTCTCCCACTTTCTCTCTCCCCCCTCTCTCTCTCTCTCTCTCTCAAATCATCTCTTTCTTTTTTGTTTCTTTTTGGTGGAGAGTTAGCTTGTCTCTCTTTTTAGTACGTATTATGGTTGTTGTCTTATCGCGTTTGTCCGCTTTCTTGCGCGCGCTCACAAACATAACTCTCCCACACGCTTCTACCGTATTTCCTCCCCTCTGACCCCTCTCTTTAACAAACGCTTCATCTTATCGTTTTGAAAAAGAAAAAAAAAAACAGAAAATCTGGACGTCTCCTGTTGGGTAGGTGTGGGTGATTGGAAACATATTTAGGACAAATTTATTCGCTGGAATGATTTTGATGTATTCAAGGCAAATTTGAGAAAGATGATCTCCTAAGAGGGACAAAAAAGAAAAAAAAAGTAATTGTACCCCGTGAAGACATACCCTGGAGCAGTTAGTAGAAACTCAATAACTGAAACTGACTACGTGGGTTCAAATCTGATGCTCCTGCTGTATATCTCAAGATATGTGTGTTCAAATCTGATGCTCCTGCTGTATATCTCAAGATATATGAATTCAAATCTTATGCTCATGCTGTATATCTCAAGATATGTTGGTTCAAATCTGATGGTTCTGCTGTATATCTCTTGATATGTGGGTTCAAATCTGATGCTCCTGTTCTATATGTAGAGATATGTGGGTTCAAATCTGATGCTCCTGTTGTGTATCACGAGATATGTGGGTTCAAATCTAATGTTCCTGCTGTATATCTCGAGATATGTGGGTTCAAATCTAATGTTCCTGCTGTATATCTTGTGATATGTGGGTTCAAATCTGATGCTCCTGCTGTATATCTCGAGATATGTGGGTTCAAATCAGATGGACCTGCTCTATATCTCGAGATATGTGGGTTCAAATCTGATGTTTCTGCTGTATATCTTTTGATATGTGGGTTCAAATCTGATGCGCCTTCTGCATATCTCGAGATATGTTGGTTCAAATCTAATGTTCCTACATATCTCGAGATATATTTGGGTTCAAATCTGATGCTCCTGCTATATATCATGAGATATGTGGGTTCAAATCTAATGTTCCTGCTGTATATCTCGAGATATGTGGGTTCAAATCAGATGCACTGGCTGTATATCTCGAGATATGTCGGTTCAAATCTAATGTTCCTGCTGTATATCTCAAGATATGTGGGTTCAAATCTGATGCTCCTGTTGTGAGTTAAAATCTGATGCTCCTGCTGTATATCTTGAGATATGTGGGTTCAAATCTGATGCTCCTGCTGTATATCTCGAGATATGTGGGTTAAATCAGACGCACTTGCTGTATATCTAGAGATATGTTGGTTCAAATCTGATGCCCCTGCTGTATATCTCGAGATATGTGAGTTCAAATCTAATGTTTCCGCTGTATATCTCTTGATATGTGGGTTCAAATCTGATGCTCCTGCTGTATATCTCTTGATATCTGGGTTAAAATCTGATGCTCCTGCTGTATATCTCGAGATATGTGGGTTCAAATCAGATGCACCTGCACTATATCTCGAGATATGTGGGTTCATATCTGATTCTTCTGCTGTATATCTCTTGATATGTTGGTTCAAATCTGACGCGCCTTCTGTATATCTCAAGATATGTGGGTTCAAATCTGATGTTCCTGCTGTATATCTCGAGATATGTAGGTTCAAATCTAATGTTCCTGCTTTTTATCTCGAGATATATTTGGGTTCAAATCTGATGCTCCTGTTGTATATCTCGAGATACGTGGGTTCAAATCTAATGTTCCTGCTGTATATCTCGAGATATGTGGGTTCAAATCAGATGCACTTGCTGTATATCTCGAGATATGTCGGTTCAAATCTAATGTTCCTGCTGTATATCTCAAGATATGTGGGTTCAAATCTGATGCTTCTTCTGCATATCTCAAGATATGTGGGCTCAAATCTGATGCTCCTGCTGTATATCTCAAGATTTGTGAGTTCAAATCCGATGCTTCTCCGGTATATCTCGAGATATATGGGTTCAAAACTGATACTCCTGCTGTATATCTCGAGATATGTGGGTTCAAATCTGATGCTCCTGATGTATATCTCAAGATATGTGGGTTCAAATCAGATGGACCTGTTCTATATCTCGAGTTATATTGGTTCAAATCTGATGCTTCTGCTGTATATCTCTTGATATGTGTATTCAAATCTGATGTGCCTTCTGTATGTCTCGAGATATGTGTGTTCAAATCTTATGCTCCTGCTGTATATCTCAAAATATGTCGGTTAAAATCTGATGCTCCTGCTGTATATCTCAAGATATGTGGGTTCAAATCTGATAGTTCTGCTGTATGTCACGAAATTCTTCACAAACTTCAAAGTAGTGTCTGTAATGTAATCGATCCTGACGTGGCATCAAGACTTCAGTCACTTTCTGAACGACGTCACCTGGTTTCCCTCTGTATTTTCTACAAATATTTTCATGGCAACTGCTCTGTTGACCTTTTTCTCTAGTGCCTCTAATACGTGAATTCAAAGGCGCTACTAGATTGGTAATTAGGTCTCACCATTTTATTGTTGAACCAGCTAGATGCAACCGCCACTTCTACTTTAACAGGTTCCTTTCTCGCATTTCCTACCTGTGGAACTTCCTTCTCTAGTACTGTTTTCTTGATAACTACAATCTTCAAATGTTTAAATACAACTACATCTTCTGTGATTTTGAACACTGTTCTTTCATTGTACCTTTCCCAATCTTCCCAACTAAAGTCTTCTCATTCTCTTTCACTCTCAGTAACCCCTTGTGTCTTAGTGGCATTATCGCCATCTTCTATCTGAAACCTGTTCTTTTCTTGTCAAAAAAATCGGAAATAAAAAAAATGTCTTCTTTTTTTTCTATTCCCAAATGTTTTTTAAGCAATTAAACCTTTTCGTCACCTTTTGGGACAGGGCTTCATTGTCTAAAAATTGCGTTTTCCTGGCGCTTCGCTCAATGCAAAATTATTCTAAACTTAGCATAGAGCAAAAGTCGAGAGTTTTACCATTGTCCTAATTTGGTACTCCTCTAACATGACCTTGCGCCAGACTAAGATAATTAGATAATTAATTCAAATGCTATTTGATTCGTGTGTATATCTCGAATGTTGATATTTAAGGCTTACACCTGGATTGTTTCCCCCACAACAGCAATCTTTTTACCCACCTTTCTCCCATTAGGACTTACGTCCCAGGTAAGATGATAAACTACATCTGCGTTTTGAGTAAGACAATAAACTACATCCAGCAGCAAGGCCTCTAATCAGGAGGTTTTGAGGAGCGTGCAACCACCTCTTATTTGCGTTGATTAGAGCCTCGAATACTTTGCCGAAAAGCGGTAGGATACTGTGGCAATGAATGCTCGACAGTCCCCTCGAAGATGAAGAATAGACTTAAGGCAATAAAAATGTTCTACAGAAGAATGCTGAGAATACCACGGACTGAACATGTAAAAAACTTCGAAGTTTAAGAGAAATGGGAATAAAAAGGGACATATACACTTAACACAAGGAAGAGACAGTTGAAATTTAACAGAAAAGGAAACTGTGGAAAACCATGATCGCCACCGTCTTGGGTAAAACGATAAACTACATCTGCGTTCTGGGTAAGACGATAAACTACATCAAAGCAACAAGGCCTCTAATAAGGAGGTTCTGAGGAGCGTGGAACCATCTCTTAATTGCTGGTGTTCCCAGGCTTACTTTGCAAGCGAGTACTTCATTTCCGATAGACGTTTAATCATTATAAGAAGGGATATTTAACTTAGGTATAAAATAGATTTTCTGCATAAATACAAACCTTACCTAAGTTGGACACAAGGAAAAGTAGGTACGTAACCATGTCATTCGAAATCACGAATAATGTAGTAGTATGTTAGACTATTCTGTTTTCTTTTACATCTATAATCTTCAAAAATTTAAATCCAGCGTCAATGGCCATCTGCAGTCATCCTGAATTCTGTTCTTTTATTGTCCTTTCTCCTCACTAAAGTCTTCTCATTCTCTTTCACTCCTAGTAACGCCTTGCGTCTTAGTGGCATTATCGCCATCTTCTGTCTTCCTGAAACCTGTTCTTTTATTGTCGTTTCTCCTCAGTAAAGTTTTTTCATTCTCTTTCACTCCCAGTAACCCCTTGCGTCTTAGTGGCATTATCGCCATCTTCTGTCTTCCTGAAACCCGTTCTTTTATTGTCCTTTCTCCTCACTAAAGTTTTTTCATTCTCTTTCACTCCCAGTAACCCCTTGCATCTTAGTGGCATTATCGCCATCTTCTGTCTTCCTGAAACCCGTTCTTTTATTGTCCTTTCTCCTCCCTAAAGTCTTCTCATTCTTTTTCACTGTCTGTATCCCGCTGTATTATAATGGCACAATCGCCTTGTTCTGTGTGAAATGCTTATAAAAAATCCGGTCATCTTTTTTAAGCAATAAACCGTTATTTTTCTTTGTATCTCTCACCGAATATAAGACCGAAGAGCCACTCAAGTTTGAGGGTTACTAAATGGGGATGTTGTAGGGTCGTTCAGGAATGTGGTAAATGTTGCATATAATTAGGATAGATAACTGTTGATTCTAGACTTGAAGAGACTGTAGCATTCAGAGAATCTGTGTGAGTGATACTTCATCCTCACTAATGAAATATTAATGGAATAAGGATGAGTTGACTCAGTGTACGTAATATAGGGACTCTTAGCTGTGAAGGTCTGAACTGGTGAAAGTAAGGAATGTAGTTTGCTCATGAAAATAGCGATAGACTAGCGAGAGGCTTGCGGTTTTTTGTCTATGGGAAAGGGGTTGTAGGGTGGAAAACAATTCATCACTCACAAGGCCGCGCAAACTCGGTGGTTTATGACTACATCACATTGAGACACCGGTTTTCGTGCCATCGTCGAAGTTAAGCAACGTCGAGCCTAGATGAGTGACCGCTTTGGAATATCAGCTGTTATAAGCTTGAATGTGAGGGTGGTGTCATGGATAATCACTCGAAATTATTAATCGGAGAGCTGTGAGTTCGTTACTCTCCTCCCCCAGTTACTAGTAAGACTTATATCACTAAATCATTTTATTTTGTTATTATACCTCTTAATTCCTTGGAGAAAATAGGGCCGCAACATTACCTTTCGAACGGACTCGGGTGATTTTTTTCAGCTCGGCCCATGTCGTGCCGGCTGCCTTCACCTCTGCGTCCACACTTCTGTTTTGGTCAATCCACTTTTCACTTCCCTTGTGGATTCCAGTCAAGGGCCTGCCTGGTGACACTAGAAGTAGGTTTGCGGAGTGTGTGACCTATCCATTCCCTTTTTCCATTTCTTGATGTCAATCTCGATTGGGGCTTGCCTCGTCGTGAATTATTTTTACATTTACAAAAAATCTTTACTTTTATAAAGCTAGAGACACCAAGCACATGGCTTCCATGCCTAAGTATCGTCAACAATTCTGCGCCAAGTCTGTTTTGGTCGACTCACTTTTTGCTTTCCACGTAGATTCCAATCAAGGGCCTGCCTGCCTGCCTGGTGACACTAGAAGTAGGTTTGCGGAGTGTGTGGCCGATCCATCCGCATTTCCATTTCTTGATGTCAATCTCGATTGGGGTTTGCCTTGTTCAGAATTATTTTTACATTTACAAAAAATCTTTACTTTTAAAAAGCTAGAGACACCAAGGATATGACTTCCATGCCTAAGTATCGTCAACACTTCTGCGCCAAGTCTGTTTTCGTCGGCCCACTTTTCGCTTCCCTTTTGGATTCCAGTCAAGGGCCTGCCTGCCTGCCTGGTAACTCTGGAAGCAGGCTTGCCGAATGTGTGGCCAATCCATCCCTATAACCGTTACTTGATGTCAATCTCGATTGGGGCTTGTCTGTTCGTGAATTATTTTTACATTTACAAAAAATCTTTATTTTTATAAAGCTAGAGACACCAAGCACATGGCTTCCATGCCTAAGTATCGTCAACAAGTCTGTTTTGGTCGACTCACTTTTTGCTTTCCTCGTAGATTCCAATCAAGGGCCTGCCTGCCTGCCTGGTGACACTAGAAGCAGGGTTGCGGAGTGTGTGGCCGATGCATCCTCATTTCCCTTTCTTGATGTCAATCTCAATTGAGGCTTGTTTGGTCCTGTCGCAAAGTTGACTGTTGGACACGACTTTCGGTCACTTGATATTGAGGATGTTCCTGAGGCATCGGTTGGTAAATGTCTGAACTTTGTGGGGGTTAGTTTTGGTTACCCTCCAGGTTTCTAGGTCTTAAAGTAGGACTGACTTGATGTTAGTCTTGAAGATCAGGATCTAAATCATTATTATCCCCCAGAACATTTTTTACAATCTAAAAAAAAAACTTATAGCTTTAAATAACCTGCAATGAGTTGATAAACCGTACATAACGATTAAATCAATCAATCAATAAGAAGCAAACGCGGTCGAAGCTGGGCGGTGAGATTTTGGGAGGCTCCGGATGAGATGTGGCAGTAATACTCCTTTTAGGTCTGATCTGGCCCTTGTAAACATATGGCAGCAAGAGTCGTATATTTTCGAGAGGGAGCCGGCCATTTTTGCAGCATCTTTTGCGGTGGACCCATATTGAGGTTTGATGAGAACTTGAGTCTCAATAAACGTTCCAGGCAAAGAGTCTGAGTGTGTAATCGTTTATCGTGGCTGGAGGAACCTCAAGACCTACTCTGTGATGATGAAATGTTAATGATTGATTTTTGACAAGAAGAAAAATTGATAATATTAAAAAAATAATAATAAAAGAAAGATATAAAAAAAACTAACTCTATTATCCAAATAAAATAAAGACAGCTAAGCTGGGTTATAGACCTGTCATTAGAGCCCGAACGGGTACAAAAATGTTTAGCTACATTTTACGCGAATGTTTTATGACATGAATACAATATAGGAACCAGAAAATAGAGTGCTAGGGAAAAACAATAAAAAACAAATTGTAATATGAGTTCTGGAAAAAAAAAATGATAACTGAACCATTAGGTTCATAAGTTCCCTAAATTCATACACTAATTTCTCCAAGGACTAAAAACTCGTTGATTGAAATAATCGAGTGACTTAACCCAAAGAGTTGTGAGTTCAATACGTGACCACAGCAGAGGCGAAGAAAAACTAAGAGAGTTAAGTTACTCAAGGGAAATAACTGAAACTCAGATAACCAGAAAAGGCATGGCACGTGGAACTAGAACAAACTACCCCGGTGGACGAAATAAAGGGTTCGGTTCGAAACGCCAATGTATATCAGCTGAAGAAGTCCGGAGCGTACAACGGCCGAAAAGTCGTGAATATGACAATAAAAATGAGGACAATAGTCCGAACAATGTAAATAGTATAAATATCTAAGTTCTAATTAGTATTATTATTTGCTCTGGAAAGCTGTCCAAATATATGACAATTATTATCTCATGATGATGCCTGGATATCATCGCTGAAGTCTATAAGTGAACTAGTACACTCAAATATCCAACAACATCCTCTGTATTTTTTAAATATTTTTAGTACATTTCAGATGTCCAGTGGTTATTGCTAGTGAGAGTGTTAGTCTCCTGAAATCACCAGCACCTTACACAGTATCATTCATTATTATATTTCATACATTTACATGGAAAAGGGAGATTGTCAATGGTCTGGAATAAATGCAAGGTGTGCATTACTCGGAGAATGATTCAATTATATGTATAATGTAAACGCATTGGAAACCATGATGAAAGGGATTGTCAGTGGTCAGGAATGAATAGATGCATTACTGATAGAATAGTGCTATTATATGTATAATGCAAATACGTTGCTAATAATTTAACTATAGGAATGCATTGACGACCAAGAAGAAAGGGATTGTCAGTGGTCAGGAATGAATGCAAGCATTACTGTTAGAATATGTATATTACTGTTAGAATATGTATTATATGTATAACGCAAATGTATTGATAATCATTTTGCAATAGGAATGCAGAGGAAATCAAGAAAAGGGGATTGTCAGTGGTCAGTAATGAAAGGATGCATTACTGATAGAATCGGGCTATTATATGTATTTTGTAAATACTTGATTTTATGCAGAAATATCTTGAAAATCTGGTTGATATACAGTTCTATTTTATAGTTTAATATCAGAGATAAAGCGTTTTTAAAGAAATATAAATGTAGACTTGAAGGTCAACACGAAGTGACGACAGTCTGTTTATTGCTTGAAAGCAATCTTCAGCCATGTGTGTTGTTTTGGGCCGCGATGATTTATATATGCTGGACAATGGTGCATTATCGGTAGAACAGTCTACTGTATTATCCTAAAGATTATTGAATCAGGGGTAATGTTTCTTTCAAATTATTCTAGAGCCTATTGGGTAGAAATAATTCTTGGTCCGAATGCAAATATTTGGGGTTTGTTAACTTGTCGCTCATTATTTATAATTGATTGATTTATTTTTTGTTGTTGTTGATGATTACATCATTTCCTTTTGTCTGTGTGTGCATTCATAGTTTGTTAATTTCATTTTTTTATTTGCTTTTTTTATTTAGTTTTTTATTTATTTTCTTTTTTTTACTTTTCGGAGGTTGGTTATAGCTTAAATAGCCACATCTTTACTATAAATTGTCGTAATTAGCCTAAATAGCCCCGTCTTTACTGTTAAATGTCATAAATAGCTTAAATAGCAACTTCTTTACTTTTAAATTCTTTAAATAGCCTTAATAGTCTCGTCTTTACTATTAAATATCTTAAATAGCCTCATCTTTACTATTATATATCATAAATTGCCTAAATACTTCGTCTTTTAAATTTCATAGACTAAATAGTCTCCTCTTTGCTATTAAATGCCTTATATACTGTAAAAATCCACGTCTTTACTACTAAAAGTCATAAATACCCTCGTCTTTACTATTAAATGTCTTAAATAGTCTAAATAACCTCGTCTTTACTACTAAGTATCACAAGTAGGCAAAATAAGCTCCTTTAAATGTCATAAACAACCTATTCAATGCCTCAAATAGTCTAAATAGTCTTGTCTTTACTATTAAATATCATAAATTGCCTGAATAGTCACGTCGTTACAATTACATGTCATAAATAGCCTAAATAGCCTCGTTGTTACTATTAAATGCCTTAAATAGCCTCGTTGTTACTATTAAATGCCTTAAATAGCTTCGTTGTTACTATTAAATGCCTTAAATAGCTTCATTGTTACTATTAAATGCCTTAAATAGCCCTCGTTGTTATTATTAAATGCCTTAAATAGCCTCGTTGTTATTATTAAGTGCCTTAAATAGCCCTCGTTGTTACTATTAAATGCCTTAAATAGCCTCGTTGTTATAATTAAATGCCTTAAATAGCCCTCGTCTATACTCTGCTTTCATATACATGTCATGCCAAACACGTTCTACATTTACATCTATATACAACCATTTTCGGAAATCTCTAATCAAATTCGCTTTGTGGTGTTTTTTGTAAGTTTTTCTTGTGCACGTCAGTGGTTACCATAAAACTGTGGTGGTATATTCACTCACACCATGTGGTTATAAAAATTGGGCTTCTCTCCAGGAGGAAAAACAGTACAAACAATAAGAAAAAAAAACAGTAAATTATATGGTAATTTCATATAATGTTATTTATGTATTTGTGTGTGTGTGTTTTACGCTACAACTGTGATAATGTTCATGCTATAAAGGGGAGTAACTCTGTAATATCACAAGTCCTATCACGGAGGGAACTTACACACGTATTGTCATCAGGACAGTCCTTGGGCGAAGAGTTTGAATCTCACATTCCTTGACGCTATGTCCGTATTTTCGACAAGGACTGCCCCTGTTGCATGCTGAGAATAATTTTATTATTTTTATTTATTTATTTTGAATGAAGTTTAAATTTTATTTTATTTTATTTTATTTATTTTATAAATTTCATCATTATTATTATTTTATTTTTTATCTTTTATTTATAATATTAACAATGTTCCCACGGCTTCAAATGTTTAAGAAAAATCCCTTCATTGGAACTTAGAGATCAACAATATAGAAACCCAAAGATCTTTACCAAATAACAAAACACCAAATCATTTTAAGACTTCCAACAGTAGCAACAACTAAAATGGATGGCACATGTAAGTAATCGGGGAAATATTCATAAGATTAAGAGGTTTACACTCCCCACTGACTTAAACAAAAGTTTTAAAAGTTCACTTACGTTCTAGACAATTTTTCTTGCCTGTGTCTATCTTACACATTTATAAGTCGGCCATTCATTGAATATTGCTGCCACGTCTGGTCTGGTGCTTCTGCTATGGATCTAGAAATTCTTGATAAAATCCAAAGAAGAATCTGCAATGTTATTGGTCCTGACCTGGCTGTTTGGCTTTTTCATTTTCCTATCAACGTTGCATAGCTATATCTCTATGCCTTTTCTATAAATATTTTCATGGTAATTCTTCTGTTAAACTTTCCTCTTTGGTCCCTACACTTTATGAATTTAAGCGCAGTACTAGATTGGCAGCTAGGTCTCATTATTCTAAAGTTTAAATTGCTAGATGGAACCATAAGTTCTATGCTGACAGTTTATTTTCTCGCACTTCTCGCGTGTGTAACTCCCTTCCGGCTTTTTGCTTCTCAGTCATCCTTGATCTTCAAAAATTTAAATGCAATGCCAATCGTCATCTTCTGTCCTCTTAACACCTGTACTTTTATGGTACATTCTCCTTCATATTTTTCTCAGACACCTTCCACACTTAGTAACCATTTGCCATGTTTTCTTATTCTTTCACACTCAGTAATCCCTTGCCTCTTAGAGGCGTTATCACCTTGTTTGGAGTGAAATGATAATAAAAGGAAATTCTGAACAATACTAGAAGGGGTGATAACAGTATTACCTCGTGCAAAGGCAATAAAGCCACTAAGATACAAGGGATTACTGAGTGTGAAAGAATAAAAAAGAGACGTTATAAAGGAGAGAGAACAATAGAAGAGGAATCAAGAAGACAGTAGATAGCGATTGACATTGCATTTACATTTTTAAAGAACTTATGTGATATCAACGAACACTCGTTGCCACTTTTGTAATGTCAACGAATACTCATTGTCACTTTCGTAATGCCCGTTGTAGTAGAGGCTTTGTAATTTCCGATGCAACTATAGTACGCCGTTGAACAATACTGGTGTCAGACGCCTTCAAATATCACTCGCACTAATAGTACTTGCTTGATAATACTCGCTCGAATAGTAACTACCGTATGATGATCCGAATAGAGAAATAATATAGTGAATAGAGTAGAGATTAGCGGTCCGTATAGTAATAGAGGATAGACTAGAAATAGTGATCCGAATAATAATAGAGGATAGACTAGAAATAACAATCACGCGACTTCCTACTTATGCGTTTCCTCTATGGTCACATGGTCTACTTAATCCAATAACGGGATCGCCTCCGTTTGCTTGCTGGCGATCTATGTTCAAACTCAAGTGTCGGCAGCGACACTTTATTCCTATATAACAAGAACAAAGTTGGTTGGAAGCCAGAAGAGAGTTCCACAAGCAAGAAGTACCAGAAAAGAATCTTTTAGCATAGAACTTACGGTTACATCCAGCCAATTCAAATGTGCATTGATGAGACCGTGTTGCAAATCTAGTATTACAGGTAGATTCATAAAGTCTAGGTACCATAGCGAAGAGCGATATTTATTCTGCAAAAGATACAAAAATATGGCACAAGGCCAAGAGGAAGGATTAGGAAAGGATGGTCTTCTTCTGTCTTATAATTAAACTTAGCTAGCCACAATCACTGACCGAAATATACCACAGTATTCCTTACACCAAAACAACGCATTCTTACATACTATTCTTACTGCAGCCACCATATTGTTGGGGAGGAGAATAAAACAATAATTTAAAATCTAAACCCTAATGTGTATTTACAATTTGTAATAAGCTATTTATAAGAAACTAAATAAAATAGTATTAGTAATAAGAAAAAACAACAGCAATTCTTAATTATGGCTGAAACATCAGTTAACTAGACGAAATTAATGCGGCTCTTTAAAATATAAAACACTCATTCAAACACCACAACAAATACGAAAATCACACACGCAATACGAAAGGCGTCCCGCATCCACCAGAGAATTGACATCTCTGGTCACCTAAATGGGGAGAGGAGAGGGAATTAAACTAAAGAAAGTGGGTGAAGAAATAAAAAAAACAGCTAATAAGCTTACAACTCCTAACTAAATTTTGAAAGAAGAAACTAAAGACAAGAAACAAATCTAAGCTAACCATACGGAAGAGCGATATTTATTTGTAAATATTTACAAGATGTGGTACAAGGCCAAAATAAGGAATGGGGAAAAATGGTCTTCAGCTGTCTTAACTTTAAACTTAGCTAGCCACAAACACTGACCCATACATACAATAATATTCCTACCACCAAAACAACATATACTTACTTTACCTTTCTTACTACATCCCCCATAATACCTCATTGTCTCTATGAAAATCCTAACTAGTCCCCATATGTACAATTCATAGCGAAGAGCTCATTCAAACAATTGCCATGAATTTATTTATAGAAAAAGCACGTGTGTAAGAACTGTCCATGAATTGAATGATCATTATTAAGGATACTGCTTTTTTTGTTTGTTTTTTTATATTATTTTTGAATCTAGGTAGCATAGCAAAAAGTTCAACAAAAAAATTGCCATATAATTATTTATAGAAAATGTACAGGGAAGCTACATTAAGGCGATAGAAGAGTGGCTGAAACAGAGATGCTAGATCAGGACCAATAATATTGCTGCTTCTTCTTTGGATTTAATCATGAATCGCTTAATATATAGATATTTATTCTGGTTTATACACTGAAATGAGGCACAAGGCCAAAATGGGGAATGGGTAAAAAGAACGCTCTTCTTCTGCCTTATCGATAAATTAGCTAGCCACAAACATTGACCCAAACATATCACAATATTCCTTACACCAAAACAACGCATTCTTACTTCATTTTCTTATTACATCCACCATAATACCTCCTTGTCTCTATGAAAATTCTAACTAGCCCCCATATGTATAATTCATAGCGAAGAGCTCATCCAAACAATCGCTACGAATGTATTTACAGAAAAGGCACGTGTGTAAAACTGTCGATGAATTGAATGATTATTATTAAGGATACTGTTTTTTTTTATTTGATATTATTTTTGAATCTAGGTAGCATAGCAAAAAGTTCAACAAAACAATTACCATATAATTATTTATAGAAAAAGTACAGGGAAGCTACATTAAGGCGATGGAAGAGTGGCTGAAACAGAGATGCTAGATCAGGACCAATAATATTGCTGATTCTTCTTTGGGTTTAATCATAAATCTCTTAATATATAGCAGGGGCACCGAGTCATATGTTGCAGCCATATTAAAATGCACCCTTTTTACCAAATGTCAGGATGTCCTCCAGCCCCTTTTAATGATTTTCGAACTGAAAAGATACATTCCAAATAATATGCATGTATTTTTAGAAAATCTGTATTTTTTTCCATCTTAGTGCATGCAGGGGTGTGCAAAAGTAGGTATACAACAATTCCAGTATTAAATGAATCCTATAGCTACTATTATAATAATGGTATAATACTTACCGTATACCTACTTTTGCGGCCTCCCTCTATCACATTGACATGGATGGTTTTTATTTGAAGTTCCAGTAATAGTCAATGTACCATCTAACACAGCAGTTCTCAACCTTTTTTGACCAATGCAGCCTTTTCACCATTTTCCCTTTCCTTTGCAAGACTGTCCGACTCAAAAGAAGCACGGCAAAAGATATGCTTATATTATTGAAAATCTTCATTCTTATCTATATCAGTACATACAGGGTGTGCAAAAGTAGGTAATTTTGTATTAAATGAAGCCTATAACCACTATTATAATGTTTGGTATAATACTTACTGTATACTTTCTTTTGCATTCCCTATATACAATTATATGTATGTTGTTTTTTTTTTCAATCTAGTAATTGTCAATGTACCATCGACCACAGTAGTTCTAAAACTTTTTTGACTAATCCACCCTTTTTACCATCAGTCAGAATGCTATTCCCCCATTTCCCAAGATTATCCGATTTAAAATGTGTATTTCAAGTAATATGCATATATTATTGAAATTTTTCATTCTTTTCCATATTAATACATATACATCTACATGGATTATTGTTATAGAGGAGTTTTACAAATTTAATGGCAATAGAAAATGTTGATGGATTTTTAAACTTGAATCCATCTACAGTCATTTATTTTAATTCATAACTAATTATTAAATAAAAAAATTGAAGCAAACTTCAATACACAAAAAGTTCAATAGAATGCCAGGTTATTGTAATTTGATAAACAGAATTCTGTAAATAAAGATAAATATTTCTGCCTTCCCTGAAATTTTCCCCTCTTGTAGAATTCCCTCCTGATTAAAGGAAATATATTCTAAAATATTCTTGATGGATAACAATTTGACTTGCAAAAATAGAATCTAACGTTGTATTTTCAAATTTGGTTTGTTAATGTTACTGATGGAGTTCAACAATCCAAGAAAGCAGACGACCTTGAACGGTGGTTCTCGACCCTTTTTCCCGATGTACTCTTTTCACCATAAGTCAAAAATTGTCATTTCTGGCTACGTCAATCTCTTGGCCTTTTCCCAGACTATGCTAGACAGTCTGTACCTATTGCGGGAGCAATCTAGCAAATCGTCTGGGTAACGTACTGGGTTATTCTTTTCAAACCTAGCCTCAAGGAAACTGCCTGACTGTGTTCATATCTCCAAGTAACATTAGACATAATCTGATAAAATGTTCAGTCATTTTTACACAATATTTTTCATTTGGAATATAAGACACCACCTTTCCATGTAATTCGTTATTTGACATTCCACAAACCCGTATTCTTTAATATGTATAAGTAAATGTATACACGCTTTTTACTATAAGGGAAAAAGGCTTAATTGTTAGTAGCTAATCAATATTTTTACAATAAAATGTTGGTGTTAAAATGGCACGATATCCAGTGCGGTCATAGTAGATAAAAAAAAACATCGCGCTAAAAATTCATAAGTAATATTCTTTTTTTTATATAAGTTATATTCTTTTTTTTAAACTTATTGTTGCAAATAAACTTGTCGGATCGACCGGAAGTTTCCGTTTTAAGAGTTAGGAGTCGAATGACCAAAATCAGTTATTTGCGCATAGGCTCCGAGTGGCACGTCTGGTAGCGTTGAAAACATTCAAAATATAATACTAATAATAATATTAATCGACTATTGACAGCAGTTTTCTCGCATTTTCGAGGGACTTTTTTTGAGTCAGCACCTGCTTAAAGGAAGCTATAAATACTGACCATAAAGCAAACTAAGGGAAGTTGGCGAATGGATTTTGTGTTGTCAACTCAACAGATTTACTAATCCACTGAAACATTTCACGCTTCTCTGATGTATATTCAACAATGAATCCAAGGTATGAACTTTCCCCCTTTCAAGGGGCCTTTATTAAACACACGTCCATGTGTGTCTTGTCTATGAACGTTTCCATTTTCATGAATTTAATTAACTCACCTCAACGTGAGTCTCTGTACTTTTCCCTTTTCATAGTTCGATTAAACACACCTCAGTGAATGTCTTTTGCAGTTTTCAGGCGTTTATTTAAACACATCTAAATGTGTTTACATAACCTTTATGTACGTATTTACCTTATCCCTTTTAAATGTGTATATGTAGATGTACCCTTCTTTTCAAGTGTCATATAATATTCAGGACACGATGTATAAAATACGCAAATAAATTGGTATTTGTTGATGGACAAATCTTTATTTTCTTGTTTATTTTAAATTCCTTTGTTTCAATACCTTGATTAATCATTGTGTTGCACGTTGGGTCGAAATTGCTTTATTCTGGACAAAACTCGGAATAATTAATAATCGGTGCGACTCTTATACGAGTTAGCCACAAGAACGAAACACTTTCTGCTCCCCATACGTCAACTAGTTCTGTAACCTGCTTCTGAGAAAGTCAACATCCCCAACAAACTCATCAGTCAACGGCCATACGAACCAAATAGGAGTTAACTAGTCTGATAAACCCACAATTGGACAAGAGTGGTGAGTAGATCTAGATCCCTAAAGAGATGGTCAATCAAGAGTGAGAAGGGCTAACATTTGGATTTTGTTGCCTATTATCCCAATATTCTATGTCGATACATTCTTCATTATTTGTATGGATTTATTACTAGTGTTATTTCATCCTATTATTGTTGTTTTTTTCGCAACACTTTGAGATGATTCACTCTCCCTTACTATATATTAAGACTAGTTTTATTTCATCTTATTATTGTTGCTTTCCATCCCAACACTCTGGCTCTATACACTCTTCATTGTTACTATTATTTTATTACGAGTTTTATTCCATCTTATTATTGTCGCTTTTTATCTCAACACGCTGGCTCTATATACTCTTCATTATTACTATTATTTTATTACTAGTTTTATTCCATCTTATTATTGTTGCTTTTTATCCCAACACTCTGGCTCTATACACTCTTTATTATTACTATTATTTTATTACGAGTTTTATTCCATCTTATTATTGTCGCTTTTTATCTCAACACTCTGGCTCTATATACTCTTCATTATTTCTATTATTTTATTACTAGTTTTATTCCATCTTATTATTGTTGCTTTTTATCCCAACACTCTGGCTCTATATACTCTTTATTATTACTATTATTTTATTACTAGTTTTATTCCATCTTATTATTGGTGTTTTTTATCTCAACACTCTGGCTCTATACACTCTTCATTGTTACTATTATTTTATTACGAGTTTTATTCCATCTTATTATTGTTGCTTTTTATCCCAACCCTCTGGCTCTATACACTCTTCATTATTACTATTATTTTATTATTAGTTTTATTTCATCTTATTATTGTTGCTTTTTTTACCAACATCGTTATTAAAATTGTTGCTCATTTCTACCCGCTCCGTACAAATTATATTGTACTAATATATGATGACATATCTTTATTTATATTCGCTATGACTACTGTAAATTTAATTAAACAAATTAAAAGTAAATAAATGTTTAAATGAAATTTGCAACGGAAAGTATGTTTGTTTAAATGACGCTTCATTTAAAATGTTTGAAAATAAAAAAAATTGCAAAGATAGACAGAGAGATGGAAAGAAAAGTCTAATATAAATCTGTAAATGGATATACATTTTATTTCATAGATCTTTATAGGTATTCTATGAATATAAACACATGCGCACACACACACACAGACTCACACGAACATTCCCACACACTCTCCCTCAAACACACTCTCTCTCTCTCTCTCTCTCTCTCTCTCTCTCTCTCTCTCTCTCTCTCTCTCTCTCTCTCTCTAACAGAGACATCCACACACAAAATCTCTCTCACTGGCATTCACACACTCAATCTCTCTCACAGACATTTACACACACACATTCGCATAAACTCTGTCTCGAAAGCATACTCTCTCTCTCTCTCTCTCTCTCTCTCTCTCTCTCGCACATTCACACGCACAATCTCTCTCACAGACATTCACACACAGATATTCACACACAGACACTCACACCGACTCACTCTCTATCTCTTAGACACATACATTCGCGCATATACACTCTCTCTCACACATACACACACCCTTTCTCTGTCTTACACACTCACACACTTATTCACACACACGCTCACATATGCACACACAGTCTCTTTCACAGACATTCACACGCACCTATTCACACACTCTCACACAATTCACACAGACTCTCTCTTCTACACACATATACTCGCACACACTCTCCCCCCCATACACATGTGTAACGAGGAAATTTTAGAGAAAATGTAAACAGAAAGGCCATTAATACTTAATATCAGAATGTTTCATTTGAATTTTTTAGGACACATAATGAGGAAAGAAGGCTTGGAAAATTTGACACGCACAAGACATGTTGAAGGTAAGAGGGACAGAGGAAAACAACGCCTAATCTATCTAACGGATTTGTGCAAAAGTATGAAAAAACGAGGTTTAGGAGAGGTAACAAAAGGACAAAATTTCTTAAGAGCTACATAGGAGAGGAAGTTGTGCAGAGCCATGATCGCCAACTTCCTGAAGTATCACAACACTTAGAAAAAGAACTAAGTTGAGTAAATGAATGGCGGAATAGGGTTTAGGAGAGATAACAAAAAGATAAAAATTCTTAAGAGCTACAAAGGACAGGAAGTTGTGAAGTGCCATGATCGCCAACTTCCTGAAGTGACATACCACATAGAAAAAGAATTATGCTGAGCAAATGAATAGCGGAACATGGTTTAGGAGAGATAACAGAAAGACACGGCACATAGAAGAGGAGGAACTAAGTTGAGTAAAAGAATGGCGTAAAAGTGTTTAGGAGAGATAACAAAATGACAAAATTTCTTAAGAGCTACATAAGAGAGGAAGTTGTGGAGAGCCATGATCGCCAACTTCTTGAAGTGTCACAACACTTAGAAAAAGAACTAAGTTGAGTAAATGAATGGTGGAATAGAGTTTAGGAGATATAACAAAAAGATAAAAATTCCTAAGAGCTACAAAGGGCAGGAAGTTGTGGAGAGCCATGATCGCCAACTTCCTGAAGTTTTATAGCACTTAGGAAAAGAACTAAGTTCAGTAAATGAATAGTGAAACATGGTTTAGAAGAGATAACAGAAAGACAAATTTTTTTAAGAGCTACAAAGGACAGGAAGTTGTGGAGAGCCATGATCACCAACGTCCTGAAGGGACATGGCACAAAGAAGAATCTTTAAATATTATTCAGTTCTGTTTTCCCAATTTCTCCAAGTTCATTATATCCTGCATTTTCCTTTTTTTTTTAGCTTTCAGTGATATTTCGTTTAATATTTACTAATTTTTTAGCGTCTATAATTTTTATCTTCGTGAAGGTTCTTCGAGAATAATCTTCGTGAATAACATAGAATTTTGTTGGCATAGCCTGTCTGTATTCTTCTCTGCTCTATTTTATTCTTTCTTTTTGTTGGTGAGAGATGGCCATTTTGGATTATCCACTGATAATGTAGAAGCCCGAGCTGCAGACACCGTAGAAGGTGCAAGGGACTTTGTGAATCGACAAAGTTTAGAAAAGTGTCCTGTGTACCACACTTGTGACACGTGGCCTCCTCCGTCGGGCAACGATTATGGTTGTTTACAAGCGCCTCCACAAAAATAGCACCTATTTTTCGGAGCTGTAATGGCACATGTTCGAGCTGCATAACGATAATGACTCAATTCCACTTCAGTGATAGCCGGTGTAAAGGGACGTGTGTACAATTCTGAGCATCATCAAGCGCCCTAGTTTGATCTACTGCCATAGTAGAGGGTTTTATTTTCCAGCAAGCGCTGCCTAATAGCACGCGACCGTAGGCCACTAATAAAAGCGTTTCTGACACAGCCATCACGATTTCGTGAAGCGTTGACAGCTTTGAAATTGCAGTCTTTAACGAGTAAATGGAGCTGTTACACTTACTTGTCTATCGTCTCTCCTTTTTGTTCTCGAGTGGCTAAAATATGCCTCACAAACACTTCATTTTCGGGGTTTTATATAAAGCGCCTTTAGAGTTTCTATAACCGACATCACATACTACAATGTACTCATACACTGTAAAAGAAATAAAATTAACAACAGTGTCGGGTCTGTTAGAACCTTTAGCTCGAAGCTAAAAAAAAGCGGACCCGGTACGGAAAATCCTTGTTCTCCGAGGGAAAGTTCGTTGATACATCTAAATGTCCTGATTTGAGGAAATTATCCATAATGGTTTTATACCCAGATTTCTGAGCTCAATAAATTAAAGTGATAACAAGACGTGAGACATTTAGAAGGCTTTAATGAACTTACAAGGTTGATTACATTTTGTTTTGAAGTTTACCTTCATACCCAAGACTACTCATTGGAAGGAGCTATTATCTCTCTGCAGAGGTGCAGTCAGTATATCCTACAGCCCCAGCCATGAGTCTTTCCTTATAACTACATAGGAATGGCTTGGGTTGAAAAGAACAGAGTACAGCATAGAAAGAATTATTAGTAAATATTTTTTAAGCATTCAACCCCAAGCAAAGTGGGAAGCCACTAGCACGCAAGGGGTTACAGAGAGTTGGAGCGAGAGCAAAGAGGAGTGATAGAGGAAAGGATGAAGAAAAGGTTAGGGGATAGATGAAGGCATCTGGAGACGTCGATTGACATTACATTTGAATAGTTAGAGATTATAGCAAACAGGGAAACAGAAAAAGGGAAGGGTGTTCCACAGACGAGAAGTGTGAGATATGAAGCTATTGGAGTAGAAGATACGGCTACATTTGACAGTTTAGACAGTGAAAGGGTGATAGCGAGACGCCAGCCTAGTTGAACGCTTAAATTCATGAAGTCTGGGAACCAGCGAAAGCAGCTCATCGGAGCAATTACCGTGAAAGTATTTGTAAAAAAGACAGAGGGAGGCAATGGCACGTCTGTGAGAGATCGGCTGCAGACGAGATGCCAGATCAGGGCTAAATACGTATATAAATAAATTTATACGGGTCCTCCTAGTTAATAATAATTATAATTAAAAATTATTAATAATAATAATATTATTAGGTTGGTGCAAAAATAATATCGTTTTTGACGTTTAAAAATAGGTCAAAAAACGATATTATTTTTGCACCAACGTAATAATATAGTGTTAGCCCAAAATGAAGGTTCTGTGATAATTACCCAGAAACAATCGATCATCTTGTATCAGGTTGCACGACATTGGCACCCACTGAATATAAAAGCCGGCATGATAGAGTGGGCCAATATCTGCACTGGAAAATATGCAACTTCTACGGGAAAGAAACTGAAAGAAACTGGTATGAACACCATCTAAACACGTTTATGGACATAGGACCCGTAACGATTTTATGGGACAACAAAATACACATAGACAGAACAATCAAAGCTAACCGCGCAGGCATTATTAGAGACCGTAAACAAAAAAAGTGCCGCCATATTGATATGGCAGTCCCTACGGACTGTAATGTATCTTTGAAGATCTTCAAAACGCTATTAAAATACAAGGACCTTGAAATC
This sequence comes from Acanthosepion lycidas, assembly GCA_963932145.1. Classification (NCBI taxonomy): domain Eukaryota; kingdom Metazoa; phylum Mollusca; class Cephalopoda; order Sepiida; family Sepiidae; genus Acanthosepion; species Acanthosepion lycidas. The sequence goes on from OZ010611.1 coordinate 54,562,740, forward strand.
GAAATCTCAAAAATGTGGCATATGGGAACATCAACAATCCTCGTTGTAGTTAGAGCCCTCGGATTGGTTGGAAAAGATTCCAGTAAACTAATTGAAGGGATTCCTGGAAGCCCATGCCTTAAAGAAATACAAAAAAATTGTTCTGACAAGTACAGCCCACACCTTACGAAGAGCTTTATCTATGTAATATAATATATATATATATATATATATATATATATATATATATATATATATATATATATATATATGTCAGTGGAAAATGTCACGATGTCATTTCTACACTTAGGTCTCTGGGCGGGACCCGGAACGAAATGTGTACACAACAGAAATAATAATAATAATAATAATAATAATAATAATAATAATAATAATAATAATAATAGGTGAGAGACCAACACACCAAGAAAATGAGGCTGGGGTACAAATATACGAAGCCCAAAATACCCATCATGACAGCCAATATGATAAGTGTATATCAGGCACATGCATCACAGCCAAATAATGTGAGATATGCTTGATGAAAGTAGCGCATGACTTTACAGTTCTAGTAAAATATTTCGTTTTCCACTTAAGGTTTTTCCTAAGTATATAGATGTAGCTCCCAAGTCACCTTGGCTGCCTCACCCTTCAAATTTAAATAAAATAACAAACCTCTGTATAACCGACCATGAGTTTCTCCATTACTCCCGCTCATCAACAGAGATGCACAGTGCTTCAGACCCTAGAGGATACACCCAACCAATAAAGCAAGTGCGAAGCAAATCTGCGGTACTGAACAGAGACATTTGCTGTAGGCCACCTTAATTCACAAAGACAACACATGAGCATATTAACACTTCCAACCGATTAAAATCACAAGCCATTAGAGCCGTGAGTGCTCTAGCATCCGGCTATTTATGATTATTATTGTTTTATTTCCTTTGATTTCCGGTGTGTATTCGTTTGTTTCCGGGTCCCGACCAGAGACCTAAGATCAGAAATGTCATCATGACATTTTCCACCGAGCAATTTTTAAAAAAATCACATATTTTACATGCATAAAGCCCTTCGTAAAGTGTGGGCTGTACTTGTGAGTACACTTTTTGTATTTCTTTAAAGCATTGGCTACCAGGATTTCTTCCAATGAGTCCATTGGTATCTTTTCCAACCAATTCGAGGGCTCCAAATACAAATGGAATTATTGATGTCCTCATGTGCCACATTTTTGAGATTTCGATTTCAAGGTCCTTGTATTTTGATAGTATTTTGAAGATCTTCAAAGATATATTGCAGTCTGCAGAGACTGCCATATCAATAAGGTTGCACGTTTTGTCTTTGCGGTGTCCAGTCGCGATGTCTGGGCAGTTAACTTTGATTGATATGTCTGTCTGTATTGTACAGTTATTGTTATCATTATTATTATTATTATTATTATTATTATTATTATTATTATTATTATCTATTCGTAAACTGTTGTATCGCTGACGGCAAAAAGATCAAATTTCAAATCTACATCCTTAGTTCATTTAAAATAATACATTTATTAGACAGTATATCCCTTTTAAATGCAAAAGGGACCGCTAGAATTACGTCAAAGGACCGGCTTATAGTATTTTCCTATTACCCAGCGGTTGTTGCCAGACATAAATAGAATCCAATCCTAATGACAAGATACATATTTCAATTTCATTCAAGTACGTTTCCGTGTAAGCATGTATATTCTAATTTAAGCATAGGGTTAAAAAATATCTATAAAAACACACAGATATTTTACATAGATAAAGCCCTTCGTAAGGTGTGAGTAGTACTTGTGGGTACAATTTTTACTATTTCTTTACGACATGGGCTACCAGAGATTCCTTCAATGAGTCTATTAGAATCGTTTCCAATCAATCCGAAAGCTCCAACTCTAACCGGAATTGGTAATGTCCTCATACGCCACATTTTTAACATTTCGATTTTTGATAGTTTTTTGAGGATCATCAAAGATCCATTGCAGTCTGCAGGGACTGCCATATTAATAATAAGGTACATTTTGTCTTTGCGGTCTCAAATAACGATGTCTGGGTGATTAGCTTTGATTGTTTTGTCTCTGTGTCTATTATGAAGTCCCATAAAATTGTTTGTGTCCTGTCTCCCTAATCGGGTCTGGGTGGTTTTCCTACCACGTTCTTGCAGTTTCATTTTCGTAAATCTTGCAGATTTTCCAGTGCAGATATTAGCCTACTCGATTGTGCCGTGTTTTACATTCAGTAGGTGATTATACCCCGCAACCTGATACAAGATGGTCAATTGCTTCTGGGTGTTTATCACAGAACCTGCATTTTGGACTAATTATTTTAGACTATTATTATTATTATTATTATTATTATTATTATTATTATTATTTACTTTCTGTCTAATACAATTGAGCTGAAGAATTCGTCCATCGAAACCCTCAATTCAACATCAGTCTTGAACGTTACACCACGCAAGGCATTGAAAAGAGATCGAAAAAGATGAAAATATGATGGTGCCAAGTATGGCGACTACGAAGGATGAAGCAATACTTCCCATCAAAATTCTTGAATAACGGTTTTGATCATATTGGCGATGTGGGGACGAGCGTTGTCGTGTTGAAGAAGAACACTCTGTCGCCGATTCGGTCTTTTTTGCTCAATTGCTTCACGGAGACGTTGCAGTTGTTGAACGTAGAGCTCGACATTTACCATTTGGTTTCGCTCAAGCAATTCATAATGAATTGTTTTCCCAGTCCCATTATACACACAACATGGTCTTTCGAGAATGAAGGTCTTGTTTTGCTCGATATGTCACTTGCTTATTGGGGCTGAACCATTCTTTACGCTGCTTCCTATTGACGTAAATCTACAGGATGGTACTGAGAATTCCATGGATGGAGCGAGTTAGCAACAAGGAAGTCTTAAAGAAAATGGCAAAAGAAAGAACACTTCTACTCAGAATCAGGAAAAGACAGCTGAAATTTCTTGAACACATAATGAGAAAGGTAGTCTCGGAAAACTTAACCCTCACGGGGCATGTGTGAATGGGTAGCGGTATGGGGAGCGAGAGGTTTAGTAAAGAGAGAACAATTGCTAACGGTAACGATTGATAGGAAGTTGGGGAGAGCCACGCCTGAGAATATCCTGAAGCGACGCGGCACATTGAAAACCTTTATTATTATAAATTGTAAACCTTTTAAAGAAATACGATCAGATTCATTCAAAATATAAAGTTAATGATGATTTAGGAGTCATTTTTCCTCCAGCCAAATTTCCGTCTCTATTTGTTTTAAATTCTTTCATCTCATGGAAGGAAATAAAGCCACTAAGGCGCAAGAGGCTATTGAGCGTGAATGTATATGAGAAAAAGAAAAACATTATTAAGAAGTCCACATGTGATACACGCTTGGGAGATCATGACTTACTAGTCGGAAGATTTTTCTTGCAGTAGGTTGCCATTTCTTTTTGCAGGCTGGTTGCCAACCAAGGCTAGCGAACCCAGTCTGTCCTTCTCTTTAATCCATAGCTGGGGGGAAAGAGATGGATTCATACCTTTCCCAAGGGTATTTGTGTGTAAGTGAATATTACGAACTTGATTGGAATTTGTTATATTAACAATAACAGAAGAGGAATTAAGAAGACAGAAGATGACGATTGACATTGCATTTAAATTTTAATCGTTTCTCTCCAAGCAAGGCGATAAATCCACTAAAACGCTAGGGTGGGTTACTGAGTATAAAAGAATCTGAAAAAAGAAAAAAACATTATTAGGGAAAGAGAACAATAAAAGAAGAGGAATTAAGCAGATAGAAGATGACGATTGGCATTGCATTTAAATTTTAATCGTTCTTCTCCAAGCAAGGCGATAAATCCACTAAGAAGCAAGGGGTTACTGAGTGTGAAAGAATCTGAAAAAAAAGAGAAACTTTATTGAGTAGAGAGAACAATAAATCTACAGAATGAAGAAGACAGAAGATGACGATTGACATTGCATATATACTTTGGAGATCAAAGTTGAGTGGAGAGCAAAAAGCCACAAGAGAGTTCCACAAGTGAGAAGTGAATATAGAGATAATCATAAAAAGTATTTAGTCCCAGTCCCCACGCCAGTCATTCGATAATTGTCTCGTTAAATCTGTTATTTTTCTTTTGTTAATACTATAAATATAAACAATGATATATTCATTTAGATTAATGATAGTGAGCAGATTTTAGATAAATATTTGGGTAAGTGTGTGCATGTGTGTTTGTGTGTGTGCGTGTGTGTTTTATGAGTGTGTTGGGAGAGAGAAGGGGTGGGAAAGAAAGAGATAACTTGTGCCCGAAGTTAAAGCACACATCTGCTTCCATTCTTATTCTAAATAAAAAATAATAAAACAAAAAACGCCCCACCTTCCGAAATACATCATGCTGTTTATACGTCATAAAAGAAAAAAAAAAAGATGCGGACTGAGGAGGGAGGTAATCAGACGTATTTCCAAAAATCCGTTCTTGCCCAGGCGCAGGGGGGGTGGCGGCGGGGTGCAGGGGGTAGCTCAGTTGAAATGGCCCCAGAACTGAAATTACGAGAATTTTGCTTTATTTGTATGTTTATTATTTTGATTCTGCCCTGAAGCCATGAAGACACAATCTTACACTGGTTCCTGCAGGGTCAGAAAAAAAAGACAAAAAAAAAAAAAAAAAAAAGAAAGTTACGTTACCCAAACCTTTTGGAATTCTTGTCAGCTGCGTCAAGTACACGCTTACATCAACGAAAAGATAGACAAACGGACATAAATATATAAACACACACTTAATGTTTTCAGCAAACACACGCGCACACACACGCACACACACACACACACACACACATATATATATATATATAGAGAGAGAGAGAGAGAGATAGATAGATAGATAGATAGATAGATAGATAGATAGATAAGAAGAAACTGATAGATAGATAGATAGATAGATAGATAGATAGATAGATGCGTGTGAATTATAAAAGATATGAAAAGCAAAGAGGTCGAGAAATAGAAAGAAAAATGAAACAGGAAGACGAGGATATAAGAGATTATATATATATATATATATATATATATATATATATATATATATATATATATATATATATATATATATATATATATATTCACTGCTACCAGCAAGCAGAAAATTATTTTTCTCCTGATCGTTGCCATGTTGGCCGAAACTAGTCGAGGAATCCTAAATGAAATAATAATAAAAACAAAAGAATATTAATATACAACCCAATGTATCTGAAGATTTTACTTTTTTAATATTTTCATTGTTCAATATATATATATATTATGAAATGGACAAAGTCCGACAATTATTTTAAGACATTTTTTTTATAGATACAAATATTTGAGTAAATGGTCTGTTTTGTAATAAACAGTATTTATAACATTTACCGGCCTGAATGTCCGAGAAATTTTCATAGAAAATATTCGTCCTCCGACAGGAATCGAACCTGCATCCTATACGGAACCGTCATTCAGCCTGACGTGCCTTAACCGTTTGAGCCACAGAAGATCGTTCTATTAGCAAAGTTTAAAGGCTGTAAATTCGACTTTGCTCGTCGAACCAATGTAAATGTTGTTTAATACTGTTTATTATAAATAAATGTTGTTTAATACTGTTTATTATAAACAGAGCATTTACTTAAATATTTGTATCTATAAAAAGAATGTATAAACATAAAAATGTCTTAAAATGTATATATGTAAATTTAGTTCTGATCATATCCATATTTTGGGATGTTGTAATTATTTTGTTAAATCTGGATAGTAGATGTCAAGGAATTAGTAGATAGCATTCTATGTAGTTACCTCCAAAGATTCTCTAAAATTTGAGCAAGATGAAGAAATGCCCCAAACTCCATGAAAACAAAGTTTTAACGCTAATTTTTTTTATTTTATCATCAAGAGAAAAGACCAAAGAAATTTTTATTATTATTAAATTATATTTTTAAAGCGTTTGAAAATTTTCAAAATTTGGGTTAATTTTATTTTATTTTTCATGCGTCAATGGTTGACTATAAAGCAGTATGGGTAATTTTATCGTCTTTTTTACTGTGATTTGGAAATTCTCGCAAAATCAGATAATTGTCAGATTTTAATGAAACTTTCATTATTCACACATGAAGGAAATTATTTTAGAATCGTTTCTTTTTTAGAAAATCTTGGCAAAAATATTTTTTCAATTGTTCCCCCCACCCCACTTGTTTAATTTCATAAAATTTTGAGAAATTTATTTTTGTAGATTTTAACGTTTATATTAGTTATAAGCACAAGTCCTTGGACAATTTAAAATAATCGTTTTCATTCTAGTTTCTTTCGTAGTTTTCTTTCGATGTTTAGTTTAGTCCGATGAAGTCTTAAAGGACGAAACGACTTTGGCATGCATTTTTCTCCAATACTGTTCTTGTTATATAAAAATATATATCGTTTTATCACTCACTCTCTCTCTCACACAAAACACACACAAACATATATATATATATATATCTGTGTGTGTGTATGTATTTAGGCAGCATTTTTTCATTGATATATGTTTTGTCTAGTTATTTTATGTAAATTCTTTTTATGCTTAATAACATTATCATTAAAAGACGAAAGAAAATCACAATATTGATACATATTTTTTAATCCTATCTAAGTTTTCGGCTTACATAAGCCATTATCAAAGATGACAAATACATTACAATATATTAAACAATACACGGACAAGACAGTTATGATAGTCACTGTTCAAGCCACAAAAATTGTGTTCAAAATATTTAGATTTCGTCATTAAATAACCAATAGAGGTTGATATGCCTCTAAACAAAAATGAATCAATCAACATGAAAGAACTCTTTTACGATATTAATACATATTATATCCTAGAATTACTTGAAGAACTCAAACTTTATTCCAAAGTATAACTTCAACAAAACTACAACAAGAAATACACATATCACCGCCTCTAGTAATTATGTCCATACAAACATGTATATACACAAAAGCTGAGTATTATCTACCATGTATTCAATTGTGAAAGTAGAATAACATATATCATATTTTTATTACTTCCAAACTCTGGGAAAATTAATTTTCGGTATTAAATGACCCATAAGAAGTTGATATGTCGTTAAATAAATAAAACCAAAAATAAACAAACAAAATATTTAAGTTTCTATTATTTATCTATCTATTAAGCTAGTTTGCTCTCTATCTATCTCGCTGGGTTCATTTAAGTTTCTTTCTATCTATCTCTCTCTCTCTCTCTCTCTCTATATATATATATATATATATATATATATATATATATATATATATATATATATATATATATATATATATATCCATCTACGTATCTATCTATTTATCCATCTATCAATCAATCACTCTCTGTTCATATCTATCTACATATCTATGTCAGTCTGGTCATATCTATCTATCTATCTATCCCACTCCGTTCATATCTAACTATCTATCTACCAATTTCAATGTTCATATCTATGTATCTATCTATCTATCTATCTATCTATCTATCTATCTAAATCCGATCATATCTATCTATCTCAATAAAACAAATAACAAACAAAACATTTAACTTTCTATTAGCTATCTATCTATCTCACTTCTTTCTTTCTTTTTTTATATGTATGTATGTATCTATCTCAATCCATCTAAGATTGTGTCTATTCATCTATCTCATTCTATCTCACTATCTATCGAATTCTGTTCATGTATATCTATTTATATATCTATCTCTTTTTCTCTCTATATATATATATCAGTCTGTTCATATCTATCTATCTATCTATTATATATATATATATATATATATATATATACACACACACATATATATATATATATATATGTATATGTATATATATATATATATATATATATATATATATATATATATATATATATATATATATATCAGTCTGTTCATATCTATCTATCTATATATATATCAGTCTGTTCATATCTATCTATCTATCTACACACACTGGTCATCCCATAAGTTCTGTCCGAATTTTGATTAAAGAAAACAAGTGACGTGATTCTTGCTGTGTGGGGTCGCGCATTGTCCTGATGAAACATCACCTCTTTTCGATTCACTAGAGCAGGTCTTTTTTTCCTCGAAGCTTGGTTCAAACGCTCTAATTGCTGACAGTATATTTGAGCATTAATTGTTGCATTAGGTGGTGAGAATTCAAAGTGGATTATTTCTTGGCGATCCCACCAGATTGAAAGAAGAACTTTTACCTATGAAGTTCCCTTCTCGGCCGTGGCTGGGGTCCTTCCCCTTTACCAAGCCACTGTCTACAACGTTTAACATTTCGATAAAAGATCCATTTTTCGTCGCCAGACACAAGTCTATCCAAAAAAGGTGAAACAAGTTGGCGAGAATGGAGAGAAGAGCAGATGTCAACTCGGGATTTGAGGTTGTTTTCAGACAATTCATGAGACACCCATTTTCCAAGTTTAGGAACTTTTCCAAGTTGTCAAAGATGACAATGAACAGTTGTATGGTTTGAACTGAGAACCACTGCCAATTCCTCAACTGATAAAGCAGGATTTTCTTCAAAGGCTGCTTCAAGAAGCTTTTCATGAAACTCAACTGGACGTACGGTTCGATCTTCATCTTCAAGGGTGAAATCGCCACCTCTGAATTTTGCAAACCATCTTCTGCAAGGTCTTTCATTCACACATTCCTTTCCATAAACTGAGTGAATGTTTCTAGCCGCTTCCGCTGCTGAGTTTCTTTTCTTGAACTCATAAAGCATTATGTACCTCAAATGATTCTTGGGTACTTCCATGTTAGCAGGGTTTTAATCAAGCAAAATTTTATTTTATTTTTCTCTAAAATAAAATTTGATCAGTTTAAATGCATCTAAACATAAAAATAATGTTCAGCTCCATTAGACATTATAAAATACTCTTTAAATTTCGTTCATTTTAACAAAAAGTTAAAATTCGGACAGAACGTATGGGATGACCTGATATATATATATATATATATATATATATATATATATATATATTGTCATCCACAGACAGACTGTTTCGCAGTATCACAGTTCATCAGTCTGGGCTAGACGTCCGAAACCCGACTGAATTGGCGTCACTGATATATATATATATATATATATATATATATATATATATATATATATATATATATATGTTCATATCTATCTATCTATCTATCTATCTATCTATCTATCTGTCTGTCTATCCCAATCTGTTCAGATGTATCTATTTCAATGTTCAGATCTATCTCAGTCTACCCATATCTATCTCAATCTCTTCATATCTATCTATCTATCTATCTATCTATCTATCAGTCTGTTCATTTCTACAATGCATTTGATCTGTAGTTGAAGACAAACAATTGCATTCAAAATATATTTAGTTGAATCCATAAAATTGTGTTCAAAATATTTAGATTTCGTCATTAAATAACCCATAGAGATTTTGATATGCCGCTAAACAAAATCAACCGAACAATTAACATGAAAGAACTCCTTTATGACATTAATCTATATAATATCTTAAAGAATTCAAACTGTATTTGAAAGTATATCTTCAAAAATGTAACATAAAACACAGCCATCACCGCCTCTAGTAATTATGTCCAAATCATGGATATGCACAAAAGCTGAGTATTATCTACCATGTATTCAACTGTGGTAGCAGAATAACATATATCATATTTTTATTACCTTAAAGCTCCCAAGAAAATTAAACCTTGATACGACTATACATGTACACAAATGGGAAGAAACAGAATTTTAAATTTATTTTTTTATCTTTTTATTTTAAATATATTTTAGGTAAAAAGTTCATCCGATTTTTTTTTTCTCTGGGTGTTTGTCATTTTTGTTATTAAATATCTTACAAGAGAAGATCTACAAAGAAAGGTGAGATCATGTAAAATCCTGCATGCAAATTTACTGTGGATGATCTGGCAATTCACTTTCTATAATTTCCTCTCATTTTTGTTCTCCTATATAAAAAAGATTATACATCATCTTTGCATCCCCTATATATATATATATATATATATATATATATATAGCTTAAGTCTTTATAATATAAAATATTAAAAAGATAGATCCATGAAGAGAGCTCAGTGTATTTATATATGCATAGTTCCTTTTCTGTTGTGATTTAATTTTTAAATCATATTTAATAAATTTTCTGGATAAATTTCGGTCTGATGAGGCAGATATTAAAATTTTATCTATCTGAATAAATTTATTACCGAATTCATCGATTATTGTCTATCTGTCTATCTATCTATCTATATATATATATATATATATATATATATATATATATATATATATATATATATATATAAAGCTATGAACAGACTCAGATAGACAGAGAGTTATTGAGATAGATAAGAACAGATTGAGATAGATAGATGGATAGAAAGCTATGAACAGACTCAGATATGAACAAACTGATAGATAGATAGATAGATAGATAGATAGATAGATAAGGAACACATTCAGATATGAACATAGATAGATAGATAGATAGATAGATAGATAGATAGATAGATAGATAGATAGATAGATAGATAGATAGATTGATTCCTGGTACGAATGTCAGTTTCTTAATCATTGTTAAATAATAAATTAATGCCGCACAAGCGGTTCTCCAGATATTCAAAATAGCTCGCGGTTTTCCAGGCAGACATGCCTCGCTATTGTCCTCATTATGCTACCCTGTTAGTGTGGCCTTGTGCCAGCCTAAGCAATGCTCAGTATTTTTTGATAATCAAAGTAATTGACGATACTTTCAATTTGAAGACAGCGATTCAGTGGCTATTAGCCCAGGTCGAAGACGTCTCAGGTAAACTTGTTACTTGTGCCAACACGACCATTAAAAACTGACCGCCGGGTCAGGTCAGTCGAGATCGGATTCTTTTTCGGCGCGCCAGTGTCCTGGCAGTCCTCCAGTTCTGAATGAGTCAAACCCATGCTTCATTAACAGCTGAAGACGGATAAACTCGCTTAAGGAATTCCAAAACCCGTTCGCCAGTGACCAGAAGGGGTGGAAACAGAACGCTTGAAGATTATTGGTCGTGATCTTCCGAACCCGGATGTTTTCATAAACTAGGGCGCATGCCGTAGAACAACAGCAAGCAACTTCCCTACACTTGTGAGTGCGATTGTTAAGGGTGCTCTAATATCAATATATCCTTGTGCCTTACAAACTACGGAAAGGCAACTTCAAACAAACCTGAGTCAGGTCCTCTCGGGATGCTTTGTTATTAAGGATTTGTATCATAGAGAGTTACAAAGAATAGGAAGATGTGGGGAGCCATGATCGCCCGGTTTCTCACCCGCCCCTATGTTTTGAACAGGGCTAGAGGTTTTTTCTTTGTTTACTGTTTAAGCTTAGTTTTCTGGTTCTTTCTAAAATGTTCCCTTTCAATCCCACAAGCCAGAAAGTTATGGAGAGCCATATTCGCCCGGTTCCTGCACCTCCCTTGTCTTTTGAACAGGGGTAGAGTTGTTGTTTTTCCTTTGTTTATATTTAAGATTAGTTTTCTGGTTTCTTCGAAAATGTTCCCTTTCAATCCCACTAGCCGGGAAGTTGTGGGGAGCCATATTCGCCGGGTTCTCACACCTCACCTGTCTTTTGAAAAGGGGGTAGAGCTCTATTCATTGTTTACTGTCTAAATTTAGTTTTCCGGTTCCTTCTAAAATATTCTCTTTCATTCCCAGTAACCTCTTGCATCTTAGTGATATTTTCGCCTTGCAAGGGGTGAATTTATTAAAAAATGTTATTGAATGTCATTGTTCAGGAAACCACAATGAAATCATTTATAGAAATGGCACAGGGAAGTTACAATCTGATGCTGGGAAAGTAACTGAAACTAAGATGCCGGATCAGGACTAAAAACATTGCTGATTCTTCATTGGATTTTATCAACAATCTCTAAATTTCTTCAAAATTTAAGGAAAAAAATACAGAAAGCTTCTTCGCCATTACAGATATGGCGCCAAATCTCACTTCAGTCATTTTTATTGTGTTTTTTGTTCCGCTGTTTACATCTTATCGAAATAAGATTTTTCCCCTCCGAAACCTTAAATAGCTTTTTCTACACATCTTCTTCTTCTTTGACTCCCTCGCTTCTTCTTCTTCTTCTTCTTCTTTTTCTACACGTCTTCTTCTTCTTTGACTCCCTCGCTTCATCTTTTCTTCTTCTTCTTCTATACGTTTTCTTCTTCTTTGACTCCCTCGCTTCTTCTTCTTCTTTTTCTACACATCTTCTTCTTCTTTGACTCCCTCGCTTCTTCTTCTTCTTCTTCTTCTTCTTCTTTTTCTACACATCTTCTTCTTCTTTGACTCCCTCACTTCTTCTTTTCTTCTTCTTCTATACGTTTTCTTCTTCTTTGACTCCCTCGCTTCTTCTTGTTCTTTTTCTACACATCTTCTTCTTCTTTGACTCCCTCGCTTCTTCTTCTTCTTCTTCTTCTTCTTCTTCTTCTTCGTTGACTCCCTCGCTTCTTCTTCTTCTTCTTCCTCTTCTTCTTCATCTTCTTTGTCTATTCTCCACTTTTTTTTCGGTTTTTGATGTTAGTTTTCTTTTTACTGCCATATTTTTACTCCATCCCTCATCAAATATTTCTTTCAATTCTCAAAAGATTCTCTCTCTCTCACACACACACACACACGCAGAGACACAGACAGACACACACACACACACTCACTCACGCGCTCTACGCATTTGTCTCTTATTTTTTATTCCTTTTTCTCTCTCTCTTTCTTTTTCTTTCTTGTCCTCTTTTTCGCTCTCTTTCTCTTTGTCTCTATCTGTATTTTTCTCTTTCTCTTTTCCCAATTTCTTTTCTCTCTCTCTTATTCTCCTGACGCCCTCTCATCTTTGTCTTACCACTATTTCTCTCTGTTCCCATCTCTTCATCTTTTTTCTTTTCTCTTTCCTCTCTATTTCTCTCTCGCCTATTTCTTCTCTCTTCTCTTCGTTTGCCATAAATTATCCCACACTCTTTCTCTTTTTCCTACTTCCTCTTGAATCTGATATTTGTTTCACCTTGATTTCTTTCTCTACTCATTCCTCTTCATTTTCTTTTCTCTTTCCTCTCTATTTTCTACATCCCCTCTCTCTCTTATTTTCTCTCTCTTCTCATCGTTTTCCATAATGTATTCTCCCGCTCTCTCTCTCTCTCTCTCTCACCCTACTTCCTATTCTAACTTTGTTTCATCTCTATTTCCCTCTCTTCTTGTCCCTCATCCTTTTTTCTTTTCTTTTTCCTCTCTGTTTTCTCTGTCCTCTCTCTCTCCTATTTCTTCCCTCTTCTCTTCCTTTTCTATAATGTATTCTCCCCCTCTCTCTCTCTCTCTCTCTCTCTCTCCCCTATTTCCTATTCTACCTTTTTTTCATCTCTATTTCCTTCTCTTCTTGTTCCTCTTCCTTTTTTCTTTTCTTTTTCCACTCTATTTTCTCCCCCTCTCTCTCTCCTATTTCTTCGCTCTTCTCTTCCTTTCTCATATTTTATTATCCCTCTCTCTCTCTCTCTTTCTCTCTCTCTTCCCTACTTTCTTTTATATCTGATCTTTTTTTCACCTCTATTCCAAGAGGCCATCTTAAAACCGTAACCCCGTATTCGACAGACCGCCCAGTTTTCTCTTTGTTTTCCCGCCACGTTCTGTCTCCGTTGAGTTATCGATAAAAGTGATTTCAATTTGGAACTGATTCAAAGAGAAAACGAAAAAAGATGGCGGTAGACTGGGAGACGGTAGGTGGTGGGACAAATAACGAAAGAAGAAAAGGAATTGGCTGTTCCCAACGAATGATTGCTTCTGCAAAATTATATATTGAGGGACAGGCCTTTGTCAATGTTAACATTGGATATAACAGCTTTGACTGCATGGGTAGCTAAGAAAGAGTGTTTTCTTATTCCCTCTCTTTTTCGTGGATGCCAGGAACGAGATATTTTTATCTATGTATCAGGTATTGGGACAGAGTGGAAAATTGTGCCTCACACATGAAGACCAGTCAGCAATGACTAAGAGGAGAAGGAAGCTGTAGAGAAAAATTGATTGATTAGTTTTTGACAGGTTATCAACCCTTTATGCATTATTTAAATTCGAAACATATTTCGGGGTGCAGGAGGTCGCTTACAGTACCCGATGTTGCCAAGCGACCCCATTTAAGAAGAGGAGGAGGCGGCGGCGGAGGAGATGGGAAAGAGTGGAGGGGGAAGGAGGTTGTGAATGAAGCGGGTTCATTTAATACTAATTGAAAGAAGAATTATATGAACAGCAATGCATCTAAAATGAAAAAGAAGAATAAATCTATGTCATTAACGTGTCCCTTCCGGACGTAGGCGATCATGACTCTCCACAACTTCCTATTTTTTGTAGCCCTTAGATCTGCCTGTTCACCATCCGTTCCTCTCTCACTTCTGCTATTCATTTACACAAGATCGTTAGGTTTGTTCCTTGAAATTTTACGTATCCCTCTTTCCTTGAATATGTCCTGTGAGTATCAAATTCTCCAAGATCTCTTTCCTCATTGTGTGTCTTAGGTTAATCCCTGTTTCTCTCTAAAACACTTGCCTTCAGTATGTCGTGTGGGTGTCAAATTCTCCAAGCTCTCTTTCCTCATTATGTGTCTTAGGTTAATCGCTGTTTCTCTCTAAAACACTTGCCTTCAATATGTCGTGTGAGTGTCAAATTCTCCAAGCCCTCTTTCCTCATCGTGTGTTCTAGGTTAATCGCTGTTTCTCTCTAAAACACTTGCCTTCAGTATGTCGTGTGGGTGTCAAATTCTCAAAGCCCTCTTTCCTCATTATGTGACTCAGAAATCTTTCTTTGCCACTTTTTTATTATCAGTTCAATTGTCATTTTTTTCCATTTTCCTTACCTTGACCCTCTTACCGTCAATATGTCTCTTCGGTGTCAAATTATCCACGTCATTTGGTCTCATGATAGTTCAAAAGTTCAACAGTCACTTTCTGATTCTAAGAAAAGGCATCATAATTGTTTCCGCTTTTTCATAAAATTTACACGCTGTTCAATTCATTGTATTCACAGCATCCTTCTGTAGAACCACATTTCTGTTACCTCAAGTCTTTTGTTTCCTTGTCAGGAAATTGCCCACTATTCACTGCCCGGAAGAAGGATTGATATCGCATAGCAGTTCAACACCCTTTTCATGACAAAATGTCCCGTTAAGTAGGTTCCATGCAATTTCTCTTTGGTTTGTTGCCTTCAAAATGTCCTTTGAGTTTCAAATTTCTCCAAGACTTCTTTGCTCATTATCTGACCCAGAAATCTTTCATTGCCACTTTTTTATTATCAGTATAATTTTCGTTTTCATTTCCATTTTCCTTCAAACAATTCTGCTCCCCACATGCCACGCCCATATTACTCTCAGCTTTCTTCTGTTCAACAACAGGAATGTTGTTACAAGTCTCTTCCTCTGTGAGGAAATTACCCAGCATTCAGTCATATGGAAGGACTGATATTACATGATATAGAGGTTTGAATAGTAAAGGATAGCATCAAATGATATTTTTAATACCTTTTCTTCTTCGTATCCCTTCAGGTGGTTGATGATTATGATTCTCCACAATTTCCTATTCTTTGCAGCTATTAATAAATATTTTATTAAAATTGTTGTCTATCCTAAACCTTACACCACCATCTATTTACTCAAGTTCTTTAAGTAGGTTATACGTTATTTTTCTTCTGTCCCTCTTGACTTCATGGTGTCCTGTGAGTTTCACATTTTCCAAGCCTTCTTTCCTCTTTATATACCCTAGAAATTTCGACCGTCTCTTCTTGATTTTAAGTATAAGTGTCGTTTTTGTTTTCATTTTCTCTAAAACGTCGTCGTTGTTCGCATGTTCAGTCCATGATATTCTCAGTATCCTTCTGTAGAACAATATTCCTGTTGCCTCAATTCTCTTCTTCATCTGCACGGAGATTGGCCAGCATTCGCTTCCATATAGGAGTACTTGTATTACCTAACAGTTCGGTACTCTTTGCTTGGTTTCTAACGAAATTTTCCTGTTTCTTAATACTTTGCTTAGCTTTCGGAAGGCATCTTTCGCTATTCCAATGTGCCTTCGAAATTTCTGTTACATTTTCTGTCAAATGCTAAAACACCCTCCCTGAAATTTAAATTGTCGTACAAGCTTGATTTTGGTATTTCCAATTCATAATTTGCTTTCTGGCGAAGGAACATCTCGCTAACATTTATAACCAATGGGAAGAAAGTAATTAAAGGGACCTCTGGACTAGTTTAGAAAACGGCAATGATAATTTTGAAGAAATAACTTTGATGGTTTTCATTATTTTGTTTCAAGGCATATCAGCCTCAATGGGTTATTTAAAACCGATAAGACATTTATTGCTGGCAATATTTTTTTCAAAAGTCTATTGTTGATAACATATTTTTCTTCAAAAGTCCATTGCTGCTAATATATTTTTTTCCTTCAAAAATGCATTGCTGGTAATATTTTTTTTCTTCAAAAATGTATTACTGGTAATATTTTTTCCTTCAAAAATGTATTACTGGTAATATTTTTTCCTTCAAAAATGTATTACTGGTAATATTTTTTTTCTTCAAAAATGTATTACTGGTAATATTTTTTCCTTCAAAAATGTATTACTGGTAATATTTTTTCCTTCAAAAATGAATTACTGGTAATATTTTTTTCCTTCAAAAATGTATTACTGGTAATATTTTTTCCTTCAAAAATGTATTACTGGTAATATTTTTTTCCTTCAAAAATGTGTTACTGCTAATATTTTTTTTCTTCAAAAATGTATTACTGGTAATATTTTTTCCTTCAAAAATGTATTATTGGTAATATTTTTTCCTTCAAAAATGTATTACTGGTAATATTTCTTCCTTCAAAAATGTATAACTGGTAATATTTTTTCCTTGAAAAATGTATTACTGGTAATATTTTTTCCTTGAAAAATGTATTACTGGTAATATTTTTTTCCTTCAAAAAAGTGTTACTGGTAATATTTTTTTCTTCAAAAATGTATTACTGGTAATATTTTTTCCTTCAAAAATGTATTACTGGTAATATTTTTTTTCTTCAAAAATGTATTACTGGTAATATTTTTTCCTTCAAAAATGTATTACTGGTAATTTTTTCCTTCAGAAATGTTTTACTGGTAATAATTGTTTTTCTTCAAAAATGTATTGTTGGTAATATTTTTTTTCAAAATCTATTGTTGATAACATAATTTTCTTCAAAAATACATTGCTGCTAATAATTTTTCTTAAAAAATCTATTGCTGGTAATATATTTCCTATAAAAATGTATTACTGGTAATATTTTTTTTTTTTTTAAATCTATTGCTCGTAATATTTTTTGTTTCAAATCTACTGTTGATAACATATTATTCTTCAAAAATTCATTGCTGCTAATAATTTTTTTTTTCAAAAATGTATTGCTCGTAATATTTTTTCTTTAAAACTTCTTTGCTGCTAATAATTTTTTACAAAAATTTATTGCTGGTATTAAAACCTATTTTTACACTTTCATAAGGCTTTGACCCTAGTTTGGGGGTTAACCATTTGACCATAACTGGGACCCTAACAGTTGCTACCATCCCGTGTCAGGGTGGACCTGGGAACACCAGCAATTAAGAGGCTGTTCCGATCTCCACAAAACCTCCCAGTCAGATGCATTCCTGTTATATGTAGTTTATCGTCTTATCTCGAAAATGGAAGCAATTTATCGTCTTACCCAGGATGCATCATTTGAGGCGGGGGCGATCTTATCTCTTTGCAGAGGTGCAATCGGCGTATTCTGAAACCCCAGCCTATAGGCCTCAAATAACTTTAAATTCATCAATTCAATTTATGGAACTTCAAAACCTCACTTTAAATCTGATTCGGGCTATAAGTTCAATTCCGTCTCGGCCGATTTGGGCCGAATTTTCAATTCTGAGCGAAAATTGAGTTCTTCAAATCAAAAACTCTGCAGAATTTCAAAACCACATGTCACGAAACCTTTCACTTTAACTCCTTGGCATTTTGAAGAGATAAAATTGATTATCTCAATATTTTAAAATGAATTTAAAACAAAAAAAAAATTAATTCACAGTTTTTGTGTTGCATTAAACTCTAATTTTTTCAATTTTTTTAAAATTTGAATTTATAACTTTTACTTCCTCATCGGGACGCAAATCCCAATGCTGAATATTCAAGCACCATATGAAGAGCATATTTTCAATACTGGCATCGTCCTGATTCTAAAAAACGGTATCTCTATCTATAAAAGGCAGGATGTGTGTGTGTGTGTGTGTGTGTGTGTGTGTGTGTGTGTGTGTGTGTGTGTGTGTGTGTGTGTGTGTGACGAAAGCACAGCCGCAATTTTCGACGGATTTGCACCAAAATTTACATGCACATGCTCCAAGATGACGGGAAGGCCTAGACTGACTTTGCATTTCCCAACTCCCATCGATAGTGGAAATAATCGATTCATGCTTCTACGGCAGTTTTCATGCAGTTTGCGGCCATTTTGTACTGGCCAGCGTGAGACCCAACAGCTGACTGACACGAATGTTAACTAGCATGCTAGCATGCAAAGAAAATCGATAGCTGCATTCGTCACAAGCGGGAAAAATTTAAATCGGCATGGCACTTTACTCCAATTGGCTCATTCGCTTGCTTAAACTGAACGTTGGTTCTGATTCCGCAGAACTTGTTTGGGTGTGAAAAAGTATTTGTTGTTAACATTCTTTTTTCATTCGGTTTTTCCAGTTACGAGTCCTTTTTTTAAAGCTGATCGTTTTGTGTTCATTTTGTTTAGTTCTTTTTTCGTAACAGATTTAATGTTTAGTATAGAGCTTAGAAAAAATTCGCAGTGTGAGATAGGCAAGAAGTAAGGCATGTAGCAACATCAGCACTCCTTTAAAGGCAAGGAAGGGCAAAAATATTTTAAGTCAAGTGATAGCAATTGATGTATGAGTCGTAAGATTTTTGAATCAAACACGGGCAACGACAAGCCATGCTGCTAGTATTAAATATATAACAAAATATGCTATCAGTTTTTAAGACATGGTTTATAAAGTGAGGGATCGATTTCCTATTAGTATTAAGTAATAAACTGATACCCCAGAATTTTTAAATATTAAGATAATAAATAGAAAATTATATTTAAAAGACTCACTTAAGGAAACCTAATAATAGTAAGGACCAAACAATATATGCCATCATATTTGAAAGTATGGTTAAAATAGTATTAACTTTAAAATTCTAGTCGACATTAATTGGGGGATCGGTTTTCAATTAGTATTAAGTAGTGAACTGATCCCCCCAAATTCTTAAATATTAATTAGAAAAGTATATCAAAATACACACATGAGAAAACCTAATAATACTCAGGAGTGAATAAAATATGCCATTATATTTGAAAGCGTTGTTAAAATAGTATTAACTTTAAAATTTTAGTCGAGATTAATTGGGGGATCGGTTTTCAATTAGTATTAAGTGGTAAACTGATCCCCCAGAATTTTTAAATATTATATTAATTAGAAAATTATATTAAAATGCACACACGTGAAAACCTAATAATAGTTAGGATATATGAAAGCATGGTTAAAATATTAACATTTAGATTTTGGTGGATATTAATTGAGGGATCGGTTTTTCAGCTAGCAAGAAGTAAGGCATGTAGCAACATCAGCATGGCAAAGGGCACTCCTTTAAATATTAGGTTGGTGCAAAAATAATGTCGTTTTCTCACATAGTAACATATGTGAGAAAACGACATTATTTTTGCACCAACCTAATACCTTTGAAGGAGTGCTCTTTGCCATGGAAGTGCAAAAATATTTTAAGTCAAGTGATAGCGATTGCTGTATGAGTCGTACGATTTTTTTAATCAAGCACGGGCAACGCCGGGCCATGCTGCTAGTAATATACATATGTAGAGCAAGTATGGCCCGAGGTAGAGGGTTTTAAATACACATACGGACAGATAGAAATTGCCGTTTATTTATTTAGACAAAGAATACCGAGAAAAAGAGGAATAGAGAAATAGAAAATACAAGAGAAGTAAAAAAAAACAAACAAAGAATCTCGAAAACAACAAAAAAAATAAAAATGACTAAATACAGCGTGTCCATAAAGTTCGTGTGCACTTTAAAAAAATTATAACTTTATTTGTATTTGCGATAGAAATAATTTGTAAAAAGGATTAGAAAGAAGTAAATCTATATTTTTTTAAGTTTTATTGAAATTTTATTTAAGTTTCCACATGTCCACCATCATTAGCAATACAAAGGGTAATACGATTTTGCAGTTCACGGAAAAGATTTGCCAACTGATTTACAGTAATGCCTGAAATCACATTAGTTATTTTAGCTATACTTAAAACTAGGTACAGTGTAACCCGGATATGAGAGAGTTGTCGGGACCGGAGAAGAAGTCTCTTATATCCGGTTTTCTCTTATATCCGGGTTTGGTCTATTTTGTTTAGGTAAGTATGGCTCTAATTTTGGACCAGAGGAAATATCTCTTATATCCTGGTTTCTCTTATATCTGGGTTTCTCTTATATCCGGGTTACACTGTACATTAAACTCTATAACATTTTTCACAGATTATTTCTATCGCAAATACAAATAAACTTACAAATTTTTTAAAGTGCATACGAACTTTATGGGCACCCTGTATCAAAGAAAATAAGTAAATAAAAATGTCTAAATGCAAAAAAAAAAAAAAAAACCTCATCATTGAGCAATAGTTAGCAAGCTATTTTAACCCTAGAACATTAACCATCAATTAAAGTTACACCCCTACTAACCATGGGTAAATCATACCCGATTTTGAAAATGTCAAAAAAAATATATTAAATATAAATCTTTGAAATATTTTACATGCAGTCACTTCAAACTTTGTACTTTGAGTTAACATTAATAGGAACTGAAAACATTATTTACGTAAGAAAATCAGGTACGGAAAATTGTAATTAAAAATAGGAAAATTTGCACTGGGTACTATATACCCAATGGTTAGTGTTCTAGGGTTAAACGCCATGTCCCTTCAGGACGTAAGCGGTTCTAATACCCCAAAGATTCATTTCCATTATCTGCGAATTGCCGTGATTTCTTGAGAAAGATAGTGGAATGGTTTTCAGTTGCCTTCTACACAGATTTCAGAAATCGCAAACTAGCTGCCACTCAAGACTAGAAAGTCTTGTCTACTAATTAAAACACATAGCTAAGAAGAGTGAGAAAATAAGGACTTGTGCCTTCCAGAAATTCATTTGGAGTAATGGATAGCGGCTCGGATTGAGAAATCGGAGAGCCGAGTTCGAATTCCAGTCGAATCTATTACATTCACTTACATACTAATACCCTTGGGAAAGGTATTAATCCTCTTCTCCCCCTCCCAGCTATGGTTAAATAACAGAACAGACCGGATTCTATAGCCTTGGATGACACGCTTAGGCGATCATATATCTTTCGATACATGACTGACGAGGCTGATTTTTCCCGCATTAGGTTGCCAATTCTTTCTGCAATAGGTCACTTGCCATCCAAGGCTATAGAACCAGAGCTGTCCTGCTATATACACATAACTTGGGGTGGAGAAGAAGAGGATTCATATCAGTCAGTTATGTGCCATGCGTGAAACACGCTTAGGCGATCATGTATCTTTCGATACATAAGTGACGAGGCAGATTTTTTCCCCGGTGTAGGTTGCCAGTTCTTTCTGCCGTAGGCCACTTGCCATCCAAGTCTATAGAACCTGATATGTCCTGCTATTTGCCCATAGCTGGGGTGAGAAGAGGATTCATACCTTTCCCAAGGGTATTAGCACATAAGTGAATGTAATGGATTTGACTGGAATTCAAACTTGGCTCTCCGATTCCTCAATCCGAGCCGCTATCCATTACTCAAACAAACCCATTAGAGGGAGGGGGAATATGTGGATCCATGCCTCTCAGAAGGGCATTTAGTCGAAAATGAGCGTAATAGACTAGGCTGGTATTTCAACACAGCTTATAAATTCCGCTTTCTACAACGACTCCCGTGATGTTAGAAACAAATTCAGGATAGGCGAAAAACGGGTACAATTACCTCTATAATGAGATCTGGAAAAGGAGACGATGCTAATAGCCTTGCTCCAAGCAAAGCCGTGTAAAGAACTCAACTGCCTAATAGCAAAGTTCAAAAGAAGAATAAAACGAAGAGGGTTTCGAACGAGAGAGATGAAAAAAAACAAAAACAAATAAATATGAAGAAGCAACTGTTTGATAATAAGTGCCGAGACGTAACCGGAAACTATAAAGGATAAAAAGTCGGGTAGACTTCGATGTTCTTCCGATGGCCGTTCTGTTAAAAGGGTAGACCCCGGAAGTACGTTCAACGATAACGCGAGAATGGGTCATCGCGGATTGCGTAGAAAGAAAGAAAGAAAGAAAGAAAGAAAGAAAGAAAGAATGAATGAAAATGATCTGTATTCGTCGAATCTACCCACGCACCTACCACCTACAATCCGGGATCTGTTGTAGATATCACGAAGTAATTCTTTTTTTGGTTGGGGTTGGAGCTGAGATTGTGGGGTCAGAAATGAACAAGAGAACAGAGATAAAAGAAAGGTTGAAAATAAATTTTGAAGGATAATGAATGAAAACGTAGTGGCGGTGATTTTGAAGAAAAGAAAAGAGAAGAATGAAGAAAGGAAAAACCAGAAGATAAAAATGGAGAAACTTCGAGGGAATGCTTAGTTTTGATCCTCATAAAATAAATTCTTCGATTATTTTATGTACCAAGTCTGATCAAAAAATATCGGTCCAGTTGCTATGGTAACGGAGCTAAAGTATGCAGAGTGAAGCCGCTTGGTACAGATTAACTTTACACTGCGGCACATGCACATTAAATTATAACTTCCTCGTTCACTTCCGATTTTTTTATATCAGTGCTTGGAAGGAAAGTGTGTAGAGTGTGGTCGTCTCATGCACCACAGAAGTTTCATCGGAGACTATGGTGTGTGCAGTAGTTTTTAGCCAAGTACATTTTCCAGGTTGGACAACAAGTATATTCTCCAGATCTCGTACCTTAAGCCTTTATTCACTTCAAAGATTAAATCCAACTTGAAATGACCAAGATTTCAAGGAGTAGCGTCTTATCCCAGGTTGAACATCAATGTAATATATATATATGTGTGTGTGTGTGTGTGTGTGTGTGTCTGTGTGTGTGTGTGTGTGTGTGTGTGTGTGTGTGTGTGTGTGTGTGTGTGTGTGTGTTTTACAGCAAAAACCCCAAATTACATCAACATAGATATAGTCTATTTCAATCCGTTCTGTACACGGCTATCATCAGTCTCTAAATGTCTGTCTCGGAACATTGTTTTAAATTTATTTTCAATGTCAGTCCTCCTCTCGTAGACGCCTTGTTAATGAGAGCTCAAGCGAATTATAAAGGTCATAAATAGTCATCTACAGATATTTATTACTTCAGTAATAATAAAAGTGTAATCCGTATGGAATTTGCGATAGCATATAGATCCAAGGAGAGCTCTATGTCAGAGACAGAGCAAAATGACTATTAATGGTTGAATATCAAACATTATTTCATGAGTCTACAATATATATAAATATACGACATATAACTTTTTTTTATATATTTCTATAACAATTTCAGGCGAGAGAAATATGAAAAAATGGAAAAGTTTTTGAGTGACACGTTTCGTCCGATGAATTCATAAATTAAATCCGAAACGCGTCATATATATATATATATATATATATATATATATATATATGAGATAATGATATATATTTTTATATATTATGAACAATGTTGAGGAAAATGTATGACAAAGTGTAAAAACTTTTCTTGCGAAGCGTTTCGTCCATTAGAATTTCATCATAATAAATTTAGTCCGAAGAAATCCACTTTATCATATATATATATATATATATATATATATATATATATATATATATACTCGACTCTCCCGTCGAATATGATATATGAGGATCAAGCAGATCAGTTCCTAGGAAACCGACAGCCAGACACCAACACATGAGATTTGATTATAGTGGTGAATGTTTCGTGCAGGACCATCCACACTTTTTGAAGGGCCGAATACAGAGACCTGGTGCCCTACGTGCCACAAGGTCCCCAAACGACCCTCCGCAGGTTTTGAATTCAGCGTTGCCCTTCTCCTAGACCAGTTGCCATCCAAGGCTATAGAACCCAGTCTGCTATTTACCCATAGCTGGAGGGAGAAGTAGAGGATTCATACCTTTTCCAAGAATATTAGCACGTAAGTGAATGTAATGGGTTCGACTGGAATTCGAACTCGGCTCTCCGATTCCTCAATCCAAGCTCCTCTAATATATATATATATATTCTTCGTTCAATATGCGGTTATACACTACAGGACAAAATCTCTAACTGATCTTTTTATCAAATGTCGCATAGGAATCCTTTCCGATGCAATCACAATTCAGATGGGCTGGTCATGTTATCAGAATGATCGGATGCCAAAGATCATCATGTATAGCCAACTTTTTTATGGTAAGCTTAATGTAGGCCGTCCTTGTTTACGCTTCAAATACAATTTAAATGCTGCAAACATCCCTATAGAGGAGTTCGAACTTGCTGTTAAAAGTCGAGCAAACTGGAGAAACACCTGCTACCGAGGTATAACTAACTTTGAAAATAATCATCTCAACAATCTGAGAGAATTAAGAACCAACACTGAATCTCTGGCCAATACATCAGTCCATATGACAGTCAACCCTTCAGTATGCCCTTCGTGTGGGTTTGTTTTCGCATTCTTTTTGCGCCGGATTGTTGTCTCATACGAAACATAAAAACTGAAGTGAAAGACACTCATACGTCGAAAACGACGGGAGAGTTCATTATATATATATATATATATATATATATATATATATCATAATTATTCAAAAAATATTTCTTCGCTACATAAGAGTTCTCATGTTTCAAAAACAAAAGACGAAAACCTCAATATAATTATTAAAATTAAATTGAACTAAAGTATTTTTTTAAACATTACGCCCTGAGCAAGGCGGGAAGCCACTAGCATGCAGGGGGTTGCAGAAGATTTGGAGCGAGAGGAGATAGGAGTGATAGAAGAAAGGATGAGGAGAAGGATAGTGGATAGATCAAGGTAACTGGAGATGTCGATTGACATTACATTTGAATAGTTGGAGATTATAGCTCTCAGGGAAACAGTAATTGGGAAGGGTGTTCCACAGGCGAGAGGTGCTAGGTATGAAGCTATTGGAATAGAAGAGACGGTTACATTTAAAAGTTTCTACAGTGAAAGGGTGAGAATGGGATGCCAGCCTCGTAGAGCTCTTGAATTCATGAAGTCTGGGAACCAGTGAAAGCAGCTTATCGCAGCAATTACCATGAAAGTATTTGTAAAAAAGACAGAGAGAGGCGACTGCACGTCTGTGAGAGAGCAACTGTAGACGAGATGCCAGATTAGGGCCAATTATATTACATATCCGCCTCTGGATCTTGTCAAGAACTCCGAGGTAAACAGAAGGTGCACCAGACCATATATGGCGGCAATACTCCATGCAAGGTCGAATGGTTGATTTGTATATTTGAAGTATCGATTCCGGTGGACGAAGCAATTGACTCAATGTATTTGTCCCATCTCAGGTCAGCAGTAAACGTGAGACCGAGCAGACGTAGAGAGTTGGCCTCAAGAAGTTGACTATCAGACATTCTAATGGTGGGCAGGGAAGGATCTCTATGGTGATTAAGCCCTGTTTCATCCTCAAGCGAAAATTTAGGAATAACCAATCTTGAACTCCGGGTTATTTACCTAACGTGTTCTTTCCTATTTTTCTACATATCTGCACACACACACACACACACACACACACACACACACACACACACACACACACATATATATATATATATATATATATATATATATATATATATAACATCATATAAACGTAATATATGGTTTAATCTATCTTTTAATCGCAATGTTCAAACTAATATCAGAAGAATTTTCCTAAATTTAATTCAGAAGCACTTTAAAGATTCACCAAGATTAAAAAAGATTTTTAAGGAAAATAGTATTAAGAGTACTGTCGCTGCGTTAATAACATCGATAAACCTATATCCCAACATAACAAAATTATATTAAACATATATTTCCAACAAAGTCAATGTTAATTATTTTTAAATAAATGCAACTGCCGAAAAAATATGATCTGTCCCTTAAACGGTCAATGTATCACTGATAATATTGTATACCGAGCTAGCATATATTCTATCATACTTTGGTTCCACTGAAAATCCTTGGAAATTTCATTTCTAGCATGATCGAATGACTTTAGGCAATACAAAATACATAAATAGCACTGCTCTCTCTAAATATTTCTGGCAATTAAAGAATGATGGTAAAACACATTTATCACCAGGGATATTGTTGAAAAATTAGTTATCTTAAAACACTTACATAACCCCAGCATTTTAAACAAGATAAATTAATTGATGGTTACATGTAGACATAAAAATAAATATCTGTTTAAAAACATTGAGCCGGATTACTTATTAATGTATGAAATGGACAAAGTCCGATAATTATTTTAAGACATTTTTATTCCTCCTACAGGAATCGAACCTGTATCCTATACGAACCGTCATATACCCTGACGTGCTTTTACCGATTTCGCCACAGAGGAGCGTCTCAGTTAGTAAGATCGATTTTACTACTTTTAAACTACAATTTTCCATGATTTTCTCACGTACATTCATATCTGCTCGATACGTATCCAAATGTAAACAAATGACGTCACACATTATGAAATGGACAACGTCCGACAACAATTTAAAGACATTTTTATGTTCCGGATACTGGTTTGATTCCTGTCGAAGGACGCATATTTTCTATGACAAATTCTCGGACATGCAGGTTGGTAAATGTTAATACTGTTTATTAAAAACAGAGCATCTACTTAAATATTTGTACATTATTTACATTATTCGGACTATTGTCCTCATCTTTGTCGCCAAATTTATCACAATGTTTCGGTCGTTGTACGCTCCGGCCTTCTTTAGGTGGTTGGAATTTCGAACTGAACCCTTTATTTCGCTCACTGGGGTAGACAGTTCTAGTTCTCTCCCATTAATTCCCCTCTGAAAGTTCTCCATTGAACTCACACTCTTTGGGTCCTGTCACTGGATCTAACCAACGCCTTTATCCACTGTGCCATGTGTCCTTGAGGACATCTGTGTATGAATTTCTGGGTATTATAAACCTAACGTCTTCAGCAACCGTTTTTACCAGTGTTCATATTGTCAATTTAGACAGATTAAATATTTGTATCTATAAAAAAGAATGTATAAACATAAAAAATGTCTTATTAATGTATATTACGGTTTAATTGTTTAAGAAAAAGAACAAGTAATCTCCATTTATCCTTAATATAAAAAATAAAATTAAATATTTACAATTATAAAATAATTTATATATATATATATATATATATATATATATATATATATATATATATATATATATATATATACAAATCCCGTTTATTTTAAATGCCAAATATATTATTTAAATTAAAAATAAAAAAAATAGTTAATCCAAGCTTTATGTATAACTGCCCTAACATTGCGATGACCAGATATTTTTTTTAAATTTAAATTACGTAACGGTCAGTCTATACTCAGTACCTGAAGAATGGAGTTGTGCTATTGGTGAGAGATATGTATATTTAATAATATATATATATATATATATATATATATATATATATATATATATATATATATATATATATCTGTATATATATATATATATCTGTATATATATATATATATATATATATATATGATGGACTAATATATATACCGGGAGTAACAGCAAAATTGTATAAAATCATGTTAGCAACATAATTATCCATCCCACAAAATGTCAAATATCTAAAAAAAAAAAAAAAAAAAAACTAATTGAGTTTCTTTCTTACAGGTTTTTAGATAAGACGTTTAGCCATCTTGACACCATTTATCGTAGGAATCACTGAAGAATCTTTTGAGTTATTCAGCTTAAAAGAGAACAGGGTAAAATTGTTTTGTATCAGACCCACTGTCTTACCAAATGAGCAATGGTGAAAGCAGAAAGATCATTCACGTCCTCAGTAATAGTACCAACATTCATCGTCTGGATTCCATCTTCAAAGTCCATTCAAGAACCATCAAGAGGTCGGTGAATAATTTTAAAAATGAGGGAACAGTAGAGAGGAAAAATGGATCAGGAGGTCACAATAGGAAGAAGGATCATCATTTCAACTTAGAGAGATCAATTAGAAAAGATCCAGTTCAATCCATAAGACGTTTTACACGTGAGAGAGGAGTTTCATCTATGACAATCCGAAGAGCAGTGAAAAAGACTTAAAATAAAATCATACGTGAAACTTATGTTGTACGTTGTTACTTCAGGACAGCAAGTTAGATGGTTAGAGAGGGCGAAGATAATCTTGAATAAGTTGGAAAATGATCCTGAAATTATATATATATATATATATATATATATATATATATATATATATATATATATTTCAATCTTTCGTGAGCTTCCGATCCTTAAATATGGTTAATTAATGATGAACATGTCATTTTCGTTTATGATCGATTTCATCACGATTCTTCGGTTAAGCTTGGAGAGAAATTATACATTCGTATTTTTCAACGTAGAGTCCAGTAGTGTTATAAAAACTTGGAAGAATTCTAGTAAGATATCTTTAATCATTTCTAAGATACGTTAGAAGCATTAGAAGCCGGTTCAAGCTATGATAAACACAGATAGTAATTAGGAGGATTTGATAATTATATATATATATATATGAACTTAATTTCAATCCTTCGTGAGCTTCCGATCCTTAGCTATGATTCATTAATGATGAACATGTCATTTTCGTTTATGATCGATTTCATCACGATTCTTCTGTTAATCTTAGAGAGTAATTATACATTCTTATTGCTCAAAGTAGAATCCAGTAGTTTTATAAAAATCTTGGAGAATTCCAGTAAGATAACTTTAATCATTTCTAAGATATAACGGTTCAAAGCTTAATCCTAATTAAGCTTCGATAATTTTGCTGCTATCTGATTTGGATAATTTTGCTGTCACACCCAGTATATATATATATATATATATATATATATATATATATATATATATATATATATTGCAAGGACTATTTTATGTAGGCCTTCAGTAATGCCTTTGTGGATATATATGAATATTAATTTTCTTTTGGACGCTATCTATCTATTCCGCCTTTCCCCCTCTTCTTTCTCTCTTTCTCTCTCTCTCTCTCTCTCTCTTCCCGTTGCTCTCTGTCTCTCTCACCCACGTCCATCACTCTCGTTCTCTTTCCCTTTCTCATTTCATATTTTACACTTTATCTGATACCGCAGTGTGTCGCCAACGCCTGTCCAATTTTTACATGGTGTCTGCCTTCCTGGCCCGTTAGAGATAACAGGCTCACCGAGCTAATCTTAATCGAGGTGTCGACGCTGTAGCGGAATATTGTTGGCTCACGGAGCAATGGGTAAGATCTTATAGCGGGGAATATGAGTAATGGAAGAGCTGAAAAGAGAAAGCTGAAAGGAAAACTGAAAAAAAAAAGATTAATAGTTGACTGATTGGATTCAAGAAGCCAAGACTAAAAAAAGAAGAAAAAGAAGCGGGAGGAGGAGGAGGAGGAGAAGGAGCGGGAGGAGGAGTTAGAGGAGGAGCGGGATGAGGAGCGTGGAATAATAAGAAGGAAATGGAAAAGAAAAAAGAGAGAGGGTTAAAAAGGAGAAGAAAAAGAAGAAAAAAAGGGAAGCGGCGTGAACGAAAAAAAAAACGAAGAGAAAATGAAGAAACGTAGAAGAAGAAGAAAATCGAGAAGGAAAAAGAAAGCGGTATAGACGGATGAATGAACAAGAAAAAGGAAGCAGATCATAGTGTAGAGGCTTGGGAGTAGAAAAAGAAAATCGAGAACAAAAGCAAGAAGAAAAAGAGAATGAAAAGAGGTGGGGGAGGAAAATGAAGTATGAAAGGAGGAGGAGGTGGAACAGAGAAAGGAGGAGGAGTAGAAGAAGGAGGAGGGGTAGAAGGAGGAGGAGGAAAGGTAAAAGAAGGAGAAGGGGAAGAAGAAGAAGTAGGAGGAAGGGAAGAAGAAGTAGGAGGAGGAGTGGAAGAAGAAGGAGGAGAAGGGTAGAAGAAGGAGGAGGGGAAGAAGAACAAGTACAAGAACGCGAAGTGACACAGGAAAACGACTATGAGAATATATAAAAAGGAAATTAGCGAAAGGATAAAAATGAAATTAAACAACAAATGAGGAGAAAGGGTGGCGTGAACAGTCATCGGAATGGGGTATATCATCCCAGAGAAAAAATGGCGGAAAAGTTGTGAATAAAGCCTTTGATTAAAACCCAATCCGAGGAGGAAGGTTAATTTTTTAAATGTGACCATGAAAGAAAAAAATAAGGACAAATATAGCGTTATAGAAGAAGAAGAAGAAGAAGAAGAAGAAGAAGAAGAAGAAGAAGAAGAAGAAGAAAGGCAACGCAGAGAAACGCTAGGAGAATTAGAGTGAAGTATAAAGATAAAGGAAAAAAAGAAAATAATGAAAATAATGAAAAAAAAATTAGACATGAAAAGAAAAAATATAATAAAAAAAAATAAAAAACGAAGGAAAATGGCTACATGAGAATAATTAAGCAAATTAACAAAAGGAAAAAAAACTAAAATGAACGAGACGTAGAAGAAGAAGAAAACGAAGGAGAAAAACGGAAGAGGCTGTAAAGCAAAAATGGAGAAAAGAAAAACGAAGAGGTATAGAAGAAGGAAAATTTTATTAATATTTTATTTAGTTTTTTTCGACGTTCTTACATTTTTCCGTTTGGTGGGAGTTAGTGAGTACAAAAACTGTCCATTGTCCCAAGCGCTTTCGGACACTTCCTAAAGCATTTTCAAGTTTTGTTGTTTTTTTTGTTTTTTTTTTCGGTGATGTTACCTTCTCTTCATATTTTGATTGTTTGAGATCTTTGGGGGTTTTGTGTTGTTTTAAATACTAGTAGGAGCCTTAGCAATTCGACTTAGCGTCTTTCTGTTTATTTAAAAAAAACTTTCAGCACGCCACTCCCATTCTTAAACAAGATGAGGTTGATAGTCAGAAAGAAATGTTTTATATACAGGGTATATCTAGTAGCGAGATGTTTCAGGTAATTTAATTTATATAGAATTTTAGTGTTGTCGAGCATAATTTTTCTCATGGATTTCTGTAAATTGTGGGTAGACAGATCTTTTTTTTATTGCCCTTTGATCTGATAAGAAACACGTGAGGCGTCTAGTCAAGGAGGTGGTAGTATGTCTGATATAGGTAATAGGTTATGAAAAGAGGGCTCAGAATGAATGGTAGGGAGAGTTTTTTTTACTCCCTCACTCCTACCAAACGGAAAAAATATAAGAACGCTGGAAAAAATAAATAAAAAGTAAATACGATTTTCCTTGTTCTTTTTCAGAAAAGGCGATTAGCCATCTCGTAAGAATCATTGAAAAACCCTTTGAGCTATTTAACTAGAAAGAGAACAGGTTAAAATAGTTTTGCGTCAGCCCCACTGTCTTCCCAAATAAGTAATAATACCAACATTCATACTCTGACTTTTATTCTGAAAGGTCATTCAAGAACCAAGAGAACAGGGAAAATGTTTAAAAAAGAATGAACAGTAGAGAGGAAAACAGGATTGTTACTCCAGAACAGAAAGTTAGAAGGTTAGAAAGGACGAAGATCATCTTGAATAAGTTGGAAAATGATCCTGAAATAATATATATATATTACTCCATATTAACTTAAGTAAACTTTAAGTAAAAGAGATTACCCAGCTAAAAATAGTCACGAGTTAAATTCATGAACAAAATTCAAACGGATACAGATGTCATCTTAACAAATTTTTTCAAAAATAAAATAGATTACTAAGATTAGTAAACTTATATTTTAAAATAAATTTTTATTCTTTTAATGTACTTTGTATGAATATTTTTTCTAGTCGACAATTTCATAGAAAATTCCCAAAATTTTTAGAAAAATTTAAATCACTAACAAACATCAAATTAAATTCTTTGTAGACAGTTTAGACTTTCAAATTTATATCAAACATTATAATCTTTATGAACCCCCAAAATAACACTTTCAAAGTAAAATAAAATAACGGCGTCTTTTTCGAGCCTGTTCATTCCAAAGAATATTAGTGACACCTTCTTTCATAACTTCCTTCTCTCCTTTTCTTTTTATGTCTTTTTTCTCCTCTACCCCTTCTATATCAATATATAACTTCCGTTAAGTTAACCGTTTAAATGTGCCAATGTCTGGACCTCCTTAAGTAATTTTAAGTATGAAAGAATAGAAATATTAAATTAAATCTAACTCACTCATGTCTTCTCTCTCCCCCCCTCACTTCCTCACTTCGTTAATTCACATATGCTTAATACGGCCCGTCAAAAATATGTAAATTTCTTTTCATTTTTCGTTTCAAACTTTGTAAGTAAAGTCTGATGATCGCAGTCCTTTAAAAGGGCTGTAGTGAAATAATTTATTACATGGAACCTTAAAGTGGTCTGTTTTTATTTAATATATATATATATATATATATATATATATATATATATATATATATATATATATTATGTGTGTATTTAAGCAGTATTTTTTCATTGATACATGTTTCATTAAATAATATAGACAAGTGTTGTCCATTTATTTTATGTAAATTCTTTTCATATCGTCTGATGAGTTTAATAACATTATCATTAAACGAAGAAAGAAAATCACAATTGGACTCTGTGCTTACGCGCGTGTGTGTACGCAGTACAGAATTGTATAAATTTGTAAATGCGTCACACATGAAATGGACAATGCCCGACAATTATTTTAAGACATTTTTAATTTTTTTATTTTTATCTTTGTCCATTTCATAATGTGTGACGTCATTTGTTTACTTTTTGGATACGCATCGATCAGATATGAATGTACGAGAGAAAATCTTGGAGAATTGTAATTTAAAAACAGTAAAATCCACCTTGCTAACCGAAACGCTCCTCTGTGGCTAAATCAGGCTATATGACGGTTTCGTTTAGGATACAGGTTCGATTCCTGTCGGAGGAGGCATAATTTTCTATGAAAATTTTTCGGGCATTTAGGCCGGTAAATGTCGTTAATACTGTTTATTATAAACAGAGCATTTATTTAAATATTTGTATCTCTAAAAAGAACGTATAAACATAAAAAAAATGTTTTAAAATATCAATGTGTGTTTGCGTGTTTGGGCATATGTGTGTACACGACATTGAAAATTTATATAAATGTGTGTTTGTGCGTTTGTAGGTCTATGCGAATGTGGGTGGATGAGTCTGTTTACAAAAAAAGTAATGAAAAGGAAAACTTTACATAAGTAAGATCTCTTCATTTACGCGTGAAATGAACATTAACTGAATATATTTGATTTTTTTTTCTTGCCGAATATATAAACAAAATCGGAGATATCTACACAGCAAGCGATATATTACGCAAATATCTATATTAAAACTTTAAAATATTCGCATACACAAATATAAGCACTCTGCTTTAAATTCTTAGATTCTTGATAAAATCCAATGAAAGATTTGTTATGTAATAGATCCTGACCTAGCAACTCGACTTCCGCCAATTTCTAAACGATGTGGCGTGGCTTCCCTCTGTCTTTTCTACAAATATTTTGACGGCAACTGCTCTGAAGTGATATTTTATCTAGTACCCTAAATACGTGAATTTAAGCATGTTACTAAATTGG
>OZ010611.1:54601587-54631587 GCA_963932145.1 Acanthosepion lycidas
AGATATGACCGTAAAAGAAATTTGGTTAAACTAAGATTTTTCGACTACAATTAGAAGAATAAGGATTCTGTTTTGGATTTTATTTAGAATTTCGAAACACCTAATAGAAGCACCAGACCAAATGTGACAGCAATATTCAATGCCTGGACGAATGGTAGACTTATGAATGTGTAAGATAGATTCTGTCGAGAAAAATTGTCTTGATAGACACAGTGAACCAATTGCTCAATCAACAGACTGATTCAATATAATCTTTCCACTTCATATCAGCGGAAAACCCGAGAAGGCACAAAGAGTAACTCTCTTGGAGGTTAGCATCAGCCATACTGATGGAAGGCTAAAAGGTTTCTCTCGGACGATTAAAACAGGGGAGAGTTGTTATGGGGTGATGGCATGCATTTTCTTAGATGAGACCTCGCCACCGATCTAGTAATGCACTTAAATTAATAAAGTCTAGGTACCATAGAGGAAAATTCATCAGAACAATTACCAAGAAAATATTTATGGAAAAAGAAAAGGAAAGCAGAATTACGGCGGTGAGAAAGTGACTGAAGCCGAGATGCCAGGTCAGGACAAATAACACTGCAGATCATTTTTGAGATTTTATCAAGAATCAGTAAATACTTAGCAGAAGCACCTGACTAGATGTGGCAGCAATATTCAAAGCATGGATGAATCGTAGACTTATAAATCTGTAAGATAGATTCTGTCGAGAAAAAAATTGTCTTGCATAATTTAGGGAACGAACATTCTGAGCATCACTCACAGCAATTGATTCAATATAATCATTTGACTTCAAGTCTATCAAAAACGTTAACCCGAGAAGACGTAAAGAGTAACTCTCTTGGGGGTTAGTATCAGCCATATGCTGATGGAAAACTAAAATGCTTCTCTCGGACGATTAAAAGAGAGAAGATTCGTTTTGGAGTGATGGCTTTATCTTCTTAGAACTTATCAATTAAGTGGTACAGTGAACCGACCATTTTTCTTGCATCTTTAGCGATGATTCGTATGAACTGGCTCCACTTGAGGTGATAATTGCGTTTATGCCCCAATAGGCGCCCGCGGCACGGGGTCTCCCCGAGAGAACGCCCTTTTATGGCGACAGGCAAAAATCTAGGCTCACCGCATACATACACTTGCGTCCCTGAAACTTTCTATTGTTAATTGAACTCTTCCATTTCCTGTTAGGTAGGTAGGTAGATTTCTCTTTGTTTCCTGATATCCATCTCGCCTTCACTGTGTCAAAATCTTCAAGCCCAATTTCCTCACTGGGTGTCCCAGAAATTCCCAGGTCATATTGGCAACTGATCTCAAAAATGACCTTATATATTCGTATATTCTTATATTCTTATATATTCTTATATATTCGTATATTCTTATATTCATACATATTCGTATATTTATATATATTTTTATATATTCTTATATATTCGTATATTATATATTCGTATATTCTTATATTCTTACATGTTCGTATATTCATATATATTCTTATATTTCTTATATATTCGTATATTCTTATATTCATACATATTCGTATATTCATATATATTCTTATATATTCTTATATATTCGTATATTCTTATATTCTTACATGTTCGTATATTGATATATTTTCCTATATATTCTTATATATTCGTATATTCTTATATTCATACATATTCGTATATTCATATATATTCTTATATATTCGTATATTCTTATATTCATACATATTCGTATATTTATATATATTCTTATATATTCTTATATATTCGTATATTCTGATATTCTTACATATTCGTATATTCATATATATTCTTATATATTCTTATATATTTGTATATTCTTAAATTCATACATATTCGTATATTCATATATATTCTTATATATTCTTATATATTCGTATATTCTTATATTCTTACATGTTCGTATATTGATATATTTTCCTATATATTCTTATATATTCGTATATTCTTATATTCATACATATTCGTATATTCATATATATTCTTATATATTCGTATATTCTTATATTCTTACATATTCCTATATTCATATATATTCTTATATATTCGTATATTCTTATATTCTTACATATTCGTATATTTATAAATATTGTTATATATTCTTATATATTCGTATATTCTTATATTCTTACATATTCGTATATTTATATATATTCTTATATCCTTATATTCTTATATATTCCTATATTCTAACATATTTGTATATTCATATATATTCTTATATATTCTTATATATTCGTATATTCTGATATTCTTACATATTCGTATATTAATATATATTCTTATATCCTTATATTCTTATATATTCCTATATTCTAACATATTTGTATATTCATATATATTTTTATAAAGAAATGTTCCTATTTCTTTGCTTAGATTTTCGAAGTCATCTTTTGCTATTGCAGTGCGTTTTTAGATTTTAGTGTTACATTTTCCGTAGTCAGAAATTTCAGCCTTTTCTTATTCTTCGTTACTCGGATGTTCAGTCCAGAGTATTCTCACCATCCTTCTGTAGAACCACATTTCTTTTACTACTTCTTGTTCATCTGTGAGCATATTGTCTACTATTCATAGCTATATATGCCAATAGAAGAGAAGAAAGAAACAGAGAAAAGACAGCTGAACTGCTATGTAATATCAATTTCTTTGTTTCTGACGGAATTTTCACATTCCTTAATAAATGCGATAACTTGAGCCTCGCTTTAATCTATGAGGAAATTGTCCGTCATTCATTATGGAAGGATTGATATTACATAGCAGTGTTCATCCTGGGTATAACGATAAACTACATCCGGTAGAAAAGCCTCTGAGCTGGAGGTTTTGAAGAGTGTGAAACTGTCTCTTAGTTGATGTTTTTCCAATATACACCATGCACTCGAGGTAGTAGCACCTGTTAGGGTCCTAGCTATGGGCAAAGAGTTAAGCCCAAATCTGGGTTCAAAATTCTATGAAAGTATAAAAATGCATTTTTATAGTAAAAATATCTGCAATACATTTTCACAGAAGAAAGGAAGAAAAAGAAAGAGATAAAATTGAAAGAAAAAAGAAAAAAAGAAAGAACAACACGTATAGGAAAAAAAGAAAGAACAATAAGAATAGACAAAGAAAGAAAGAAAGAAAGAAAGAAAGAAAAATTAATGAAAGAAAGTAAGAACAATACGAATAGGCAAAGAAAGAAAGAAAAGAACGAAAAAGAAAGAAAGAAAAATGAAAGAAAAAAAACGAAATAACAATACGAATAGGCAAAGAAAGAAAGAAAGAAAGAAAGAAAGAAAGAAAGAATTTTGAAGAAAGATTTTGTAAAAAAAAAAATAAATATTACCAGCAATACATTTTTGTAAAGTAAATTACTAATTCCCCCAAGAAAATTAAATTTCGGCATTAAATGACCCATGAGGAATTGATATGCCGCTAAACAAACATGTAAACATATCAGTGCAGCAATCTTTCGCTTTCTGATTGAATTTTTCTTTTCATTATACAATAATTTTCTTTTTCCATTTTCATTAAAAATTTCCTCGTTAGTCACATGTTATTTGCATGGTATTCTCATCATCCTTCTGTAGAACCACATTTCTCTTGCTTGAAGTGTCTTCTGCATCTGTGAAGAGATTGTACATCATTCGCTGCCGATATTACATGGCAGTTCGATACTGTTTCTTTCTTATAAGATAGTTGCGTGTGTTTGCATGTATATGTGAGTGCGGATGCGTGTGTGCGCGTGCGCGCGCGAGTGTTATTTGGCGTTAGCTTTCACTTTGTTTAGACTTGGACGCTGACTTCTATAAGCAAACAAACAAGAAAGAAAGAAAGAAAGAAAGAAAGAAAGAAAGAAAGAAAGAAAGAAAGAAAGAAAGAAAGAAAAAAAGAAAGAAAAAAAAGAAAGAAAGAAAGAACTGCGTAAAAAAGAACCAAAATATAGAAAAACGTATTGATACGAAAGAAGAAAAAAAATGGAAAGCGGGAAGGAAGGAAGGAAGGAAGGAAGGAAGGAAGGAAGGAAGGAAGGAAGGAAGGAAGGAAGGGAGGAAGGAAGGAAGGGAGGAAGGAAGGAAAATGTTTTATGAAAATATACAGACGAATGATTAAATGTAGAAAAAAATATGAAGGAAGAAATAAACAAATGTAGAGATTATAGGAAAAGAAAGAAAGAAAGAAAGAAAGAAAGAAAGAAAGAAAGAAAGAACGATACAAATAGGCAAAGAATGAAACTGAAATAAAGAAGGAGGTAAACAAAAAAGATCAAAATGTTAAAGACATGAAAAAAAACAAGCGGCGACAAAGAAAGAAAGAAAGAAAGAAAGAAAGAAAGAAAGAAAGAAGAAAGAAAGAAAGAAAGAAAGAAAGAAAGAAAGAATATAAAAATGGAAGCGACAAAGAAAGAAAAAGAAAGAAAGAAAAATGAATGAAAGAAAGAAAGAAAGAAAGAAAGAACGATACAAATAGGCAAAGAATGAAACTGAAATAAAGAAGGAAGTAAACAAAAAAGATCAAAATGTTAAAGACAAAGACATGAAAAAAAAACAAGCGACGAAAAAGAAAGAAAGAAAGAAAGAAGAAAGAAAGAAAGAAAGAAAGAATATAAAAATGGGAGTGACTGGATGAATAAAAGAAAGATGCGAATTGAAAAATAACAAGAACATGAAAGAAAGAAAAATGAATGAAAGAAAGAAAGAAAAAAGAAAGAAAGAAAGAAAGAAAAAGAAAGAAAGAAAGAAAGAACGATACAAATAGGCAAAGAATGAAACTGAAATAAAGAAGGAAGTAAACAAAAAAGATCAAAATGTTAAAGACAAAGACATGAAAAAAAAACAAGCGGCGAAAAAGAAAGAAAGAAAGAAAGAAAGAATATAAAAATGGAAGCGACTGGATGAATAAAAGAAAGATGCGAATTGAAAAATATCAAGAGCATCAAAGAAAGAAAGAAAGAAAAATTAATGAAAGAAAGAAAGAAAGAAAGAACAGAAGGTAAAATAATAAAGGAGAAGAAAATTTCTGAAGAAATAAAGAAAGAAAGAAAGAAAGAAAAAAGAAAGAACGATACGAATAGTAAAAAGACAAGATCAAGATAAAGAAAGAAAAAGACAGAAGTATACTATCAAATAAAATACGAACGTGAGAAAGAAAGACACGAACAGAAAGAAAAGGTCAAGCAAAGGGAGAACAATGTAAACAAAAAGAAATGAAGCATAGAAAGAAAGAAAGAAAGAAAGAAAGAAAGAAAGAAAGAAAGAAAGAAAGAAAGAAGAAAAGCATGAAAAAGCAAAAAAAAGCGGTCAAGCGAAAAAGAAAGACACGAATTGAAAATAAAAATAAAAATAAGCCAAAGAATAAAAAGAAAAAGAAATTTTCGGATTTGCTTAAGATTTGGAAGACTCGTTTTCCTGAACGTTTATTTTATCAAGATGGAGGAGGCAGTTGTTAAGTTTGGAATAATAGCGAGAGATGGCAAAAAATGAAGTTACCATTGGGTGGGGAGATGAATCGGGCCAAAATAAGCGTAAAAATAATTAATGAGTCTAAATAGTTTTGAAAGAAAAGGTCATGAGTTCTACAGATAACAAGACCCGAACGAAAAACAAGAATCAAAAGAAAAAAGAACCAAAGAAAATGAACCATTAAATAAGACGCAGGAGGAGAGACTTAAAGAAGAGGTCAGAAAATAGTAGAAATGAATTGTGTGAGAAAAGAAGGCCTTCGTCGGTTGCCAACGAGCAAGTGTAAAAATGTTAAGAGTGGCTGTCGGCCATTTTGAATCAATGATCAAAAAAAAAACCCAAAAACCTGAAAGATGCAAGAAAATGCCGGGAAGATTCAAGGAAAATGAAAGATTAGAAATATTGATGAGATGTGTGTGTACGTGCGTATGTGTCTTTAATGGGTTTTTTAATAGTATGTCTTTTTTATTTGTTTGTTAAAAAGTTTATTTTGACGTTTCTTTGTTACGTTTATACTTCTTTTTTTCCTTTCTTCTTTTCCGTTTTTTTTCTATGTTTGTCTTACTGTCGGTTTAATTACTTTCTTTCTCTCTCGTTTTACTTTTTATTTCATTTGCATTATTCTATTTATTTCATATAACTATCGCAGTAGATTATGTGACAGCAAGTTTTCTCAAATCTAGTATCTGTCCTTGGAGATTGATTAACACCAAGCCTCCTCAAACCTCCAGCACCTTCCTCAGTATCTTATAATATTATATTTCATGTATTTTCCTGTCTTTATCAGATGTCTGGTTGTTATCGCTGGAGATTGTGTGACAACAAGTTTCCTCAAATCTCCAGCACCTTCCTCAGTATCTTATAATTTTATATTTCATGTATTTTTCTGTCTTTATCAGATGTCTGGTTGTTATAATCTCAGTCTTACCTCGATTTTTTTTCAATCTCAGTACTGAGTGACACAATTATTCTGTACATCTTCATTGTCCAGTCTTGATAAAAATTCAAAAGTGTTTAAACAGCCAGTATCTATGATTGCTTGGTCAATGTATGCCGTAACATTATCATTATGATTAAAGAGATGAGGACAGATGCTACACTTTGATCCAAGCCCGATGGTCATGGAACAAAGAAAAGAGCAACGCAAGTAGCACTGGCTGCTCGGTCAGTGAATATTTCCTTATAAGGAAACACATTACAATTAGAGATCACGATAGCAAATACTATACTTTGAACCGTGACTGATGGCTAGGGAGTGAAGAAAAGCATTACTCGTGTAGCACTGGATGCTCAGTCAATGAATGATGAATGTTTCTTTGAAAAGAAACGCTTATTATTACTATTAGAGATGAAGCGAACAAATACTACACTTTGATGCTAGCTCGATGGCCAGAGGTGAAGAAAAGCCTAACTCGAGTAGCATTGGCTGCTCGATCAATGAATGCCGAATGTTTCCATATAAAGAAACGCCTAATATTACTATTGCAGTTATTATGCTAGTATTAAATGTAGAGCATGTACATTTTAATATTATTTCATAATCAGATCTTGAATAAATAAATAAATAAGTTCTATTTGTATATTG
Organism: Acanthosepion lycidas; assembly: GCA_963932145.1. Lineage (NCBI taxonomy): Eukaryota > Metazoa > Mollusca > Cephalopoda > Sepiida > Sepiidae > Acanthosepion > Acanthosepion lycidas. Next base: position 54,608,622 of record OZ010611.1, read on the forward strand.
TTATATACTAATAATGTGTAATAATTGTTATATACTAATAATATAATGTGTCGCTGCTGACACTTGAATTTGAACACAGATCGCCAGTGAGCAAACACAGGCGATCCCATTATTGAATTAAGTAGACCACGTGACCATAGGGGAAACGCATAAGTAGAAGGTTGCGTGACATCTAAACGATCGCTATTTCTAGTCTATCCTCTATACTATACGGATCTGCATTTCTACTCTATCCTCTATTAATATACGGACCGCTATTCTCTACTCTATTCACTATACTATTTCTTTATTCAGATCACTATACGGGTTATTTGTTGAACGAGTATTATCGAGCAAGTACTATTAGAGCGGGTGATACTTGAAGGCGTCTGACACCAGCATTGTCCAACGGGTTACTATAAATTGTATCTGCGATTACAAAGTCTCTACTACAACAAGCATTACGAAAGTGACAACGAGTAATCATTGCCATTACAGTGTTCGTTGACATCATAAAATATATATTAGCTTCTCTCTATGAAATGTCCTATATTTTACTTGCATTATTTACATCATTCGGACTGTTATCATCTTCTTCATTGTCATATTCATGTTGTACGCTCCGTCCTTCTTCAGGTGACTGGAATTTCAAACTGAACCCTTTATTACGTCCACCTGGGTAGTTTGTTCTAGTTCCACTCTTCGGGATGTATCAGTTATTTCCCCTTAACACAACTCTCCAGGTTTTGTTTCATCAGTGCTGTGGCCTGGTAATCTTTTGGGTATAGTCACTGGATCTAACTAACGTCTTTATCCTCTGGGCCATGAGTGAATAGGGCAATGAAGTCTCTTCTTCATCTCTGAAGAGATTGTCCATCATTCGCTGCCGTATACGATATTACATGGCAGTTCGATGCTGTTTTCTTTCTAATAAGATTGTTTGGTATGTTTGCATGTATGTGTGTATGTTTATGTGAATGCGGATTTGTGTGTATGTGAGTGTGTGCGCCTGCGAGTGTTATTTGCCGTTAGTTCTCAGTTTTAGACCTGGAAGCTGACTTCTATAAGCAATCAAACAAGAAAGAAAGAAAGAAAGAAAGAAAGAAAGAAAGAAAGGAAGGAAGGAAGAAAGAAAGAAAGAAAGAAAGAAAGAAAGACAGAAAGAAAGAACTGAACTGCGAAAAAAAAACCCAAAAACGTATTGAGACGAAAGAAGAAAAACAAAAGGAAGGAAGGAAGGAAGGAAGGAAGGAAGGAAGGAAGGAAGGAAAATGTTTTATGAAAATATACAGACGAATGTAAAATGATTAAATGTAGAAAAGAAAAGATATGAAGGAAGAAATAAACAAATGTTGTAGAGATTATAGGAAAAGAAAGAAAGAAAGAAAGAAAGAAAGAAAAGAAAAAATATAAAAATGGAAGCGATTGGATGAATAAAAGAAAGATGCGAATTGGAAAATATCAAGAGCACGAAAGAAAGAAAGAAAGAAAGAAAGAAAGAAAGAAGAGAGAAAGAAAGAAAGAACGATACGAATAGGCAAAGAAAGAAAGAGGATAACAATCTGAATGATGTAAATAATGCAAGTAATCATAAGTCCTATATTTTGTTTGTTATTATTAGGTTGGTGCAAAAATAATGACGTAATAATGTCGTTTTTTGACGTTAAAAAATACGTCAAAAAACGACATTATTACGTCATTATTTTTGCACCAACCTAATAACATTTCGCAATTGACAAAAGTTTATTATTTTATCATGTTTTTCTTAATAGTGATTTTTCAAGCGTAGCTTGGATGTGGCACAAGGCCGAAAGTAAGGGGTACCCAGTGAGGATTGAACTCACTACTCAGTCGTAATTGTTCTAGCGAGACAAATATTTTGCTTAAGAATCTCTTTACTGTTTTGTTTTCATGTGCTTATTTTCCTTAAGATATTATACTTAGCCTCCAGTAAATAGTGATTTTATACGAGTTTACATTAGGCCAAAATGCGAGAAAAAAAATCCGTGAAACATCTTCTTGACAGTTAGCACTGTTATTGTTAAGGTCAGAGCTACAGAAGAGATGATTGCAGAAATTTCGTTCAGGAATCGCGAGCCATAAAAAATAAACCATGTGGAAGACAGAATCCATTCATGAAAAATGATCAATTGAATTCATTGGTCAGTCAAAATCCGAAAACAGTCGACTTTTGCCTCAACGAAATCGAGTGTGTGAATGAAAAATGCAAAAAGAAACAGACACAACTAGGGAATACAAATGTTCCAATTCTACTCTTTGACAGTCACACTTCAAAGTCCACCGTTCCAAAAGCTGAACAGACATAGTTATGAGATTTGGGAGCATCAACCTTATTCGACAGACAACTCTACCACAGATTTAGCACTTATTTAAAGACTTTCATTCTTTCATATGCAAGAGAAGATTCTCTTGTACTGTAGAAGTCGGCGAAGCATTTAAACAATTTAAAGCAAAAGATGAAGAATATTTTAATAGGGTAAAACGCTTAAAATTACGCTGGAAGGAAACGGCGCAACAAAACGGATGTTTTGATTAGATAAATGTGCATTTTCATTAAACAAATGTCTTTATTTATTGATCAAAATATATAACATTATAACACCTCAGTTTATGATAGGTAAAATGAATAACACACCCACTGACACAACACTTATTTAAATGACTTATTTAAACGCCTTAAGCCCTTATTTAAACGCCTTAAGCCCTTATTTAAATGTCTTAAGCACTATTTTAGATGTCTTATTTAAATGTCTCAAGTAATATTTATATGTCTTAACTGTCTCATTTAGCACTTCTTTAAATGTTTTTAAACGTCATAAGTACGTATTTAAATGTCTTATATGATACTCTATTAAATGCATTATTTAAGTGTGTTAGACATTTTTTTAAATATTTTAAATGTTTCATTATTTACATTATTCGGACTATTGTCCTCATCTTTGTCGCCATATTTATCACAACTTTTCGGCCGTTGTACGCTCCGGCCTTCTTCAGGTGGTTGGAATGTCGAACTGAACCCTTTATTTCGCTCACTGGGGTAGACAGTTCTAGTTCCACGTGCCATGTTTGATGGATGTCAGTTATCAGTTATCTCCTGTTCATTTCCCTCTGAAAGTTCTCCACTGCCTTAACCGGGTATTGAACTCACACTCACAGGGAAATTAACAGGAGATAACTGATAACTGACATCCATCAAACATGGCACGTGGAACTAGAACAGTCTACACGAGTGAGCGAAATAAAGGGTTCAGTTCGACATTCCAACCACCTGAAGAAGGCCGGAGCGCGCAACGGCCGAAACTTTGTGATAAATATGGCGATAAAGATGAGGACAATAGTCCGAATAATGTAAGTAATGTACATAATACCTCATCTCAGAAATATAGACAGACTCGTAAATGTTTCATTTACCACTCATAAGTCATTTAAGACATTTAAGTCTTAAATGACTTATTTAAATGATGTTTTATAATGTCATTTAGCACTCATTTAAATGACATTTAAATGTCTTAAGCAATTATTATACCTTATTTAGCACTCACTTAAATGTCTTAAGTGACTTATTTAAATGTCTTGACTATTTTAAATGTCTAAAATGTCTTATTTAACTGTCTTAAGTACTTATAAATCTTAAATGTTTCATTTAGCATTCATTTTAATGTTTTAAATGTCTTATATAAATGTCTTAAGCACTGATTTAAATATCTTAAATGTATTATTTAGCACTATTTTAAATGTCTTCAGTATCTTATTTAAATGTCTCATTTAGCACTCCTTTAAACGACTTAAACACTTATTTAAATGTCTTATTTAGCACACGTTTAAATGTCTTAAATATTTAAATATATATTTAAGTGTCGTAAGTACATATTTTTATGTTTTAAATGTCTCATTTAGCACTCATTTAAATATCTTAAATGTTTTATTTAAATATCTTAAGTACTTATTTTTATGTTTTAAATGTCTCAATTAGCACTCCTTTAAATATCTTAAGCATTTATTTAAATCCCTTAAATGACTTGTTTAAATTCTTTAAATGTCTTAATTAGCACTCACTTTAATGTTTTAAATTGGTTATTTAAATGTCGCAAGTACTTATTTAAATATCTCTTTTTGTCATTGATCAAACTATATTTTATATGGGACAATCTTATAACAACTTTGTAACATATAAAATGAATAATAACCTTCCGACATCTTTAACACTTATTTATATGCCTTTTTGTCTCATTAATCAAAATACATTTTTATACAGAGAACTTTATAACAACCTAAGCTTGTGAAACGTAAAATTAATGACTCCTACATACTTAGAACTTATTTAAATCTCTTCAATGTCTTATTTTAATGTCTTAAGCACTTATTTAAATGTCTCTTTTAGTCATTGATCAAAAAACTATTAGGTTGGTAGAAAAATAATGACGTAATAATGACGTTTTTTGACGTAAAAACAATACGTCAAAAAACGACATTATTGCGTCATTATTTTTCCACCAACCTAATATTTTATATGGGACAACCATATAAAATTTTAATTTTGTGACAGGTAAAAATGAATAACTCATCCACATATTTAGTTTTGTTTGGTTTGTTTTGTTTTGTGGCATATCAACACCCAAATGGGTTATTTAATGTCGATAAGATTTTTATTACTGGTAATGTTGTTTTTTCAGAAATGTATTGTTGGTAGTAATTTTTTCTTCAAAAATTTATTGCTGGTAATTTTCTGACAAAAACGTATTTCTGTATTAAAACCTATTTTAACACTTTCATAGTGTTTTGACCCCAGTTTGGGGGTTTTAACTATTTGCCCATAGCTGGGACCCTAACAGATGCTACCATCCTGAATCGAGGTGGACCTGGGAACACCAGCAATTAAGAGGTGGTTCCACGCTCCTCAAGACCTCCTGATCAGAGACCTTGTAATATGAACACTGGTTGCTGAGACATTAGTTTTATAAGTCCCTAAAATTCACGCACAGATGTCGTCAAGAACATATGATCCAATTGATAAAGACTGTGAGAAGACCCAAAGAGTTGTCACTGAGCCAAACAGGTGAATCACCAGGCAGTTGTGGACCAAAACTTGGAGAGTTAAGTTAAAAGGGAAATAACTGAGATATCTGGAAGAGGCATAACACGTGGAACAAGAACAATCTACTCCCGGTGGATAAAATAAAGGGTTCGGTTCGAATTTCCAGTCACCTGAATTAGGCAGGAACGTACATCGGCCGAAATGTTGTGAATATGGCAATGAAGATGAGGATAACAGTCCGAACAATGTAAATAATGTAAATAATCATAATACCTCATCTCAATGATCCAATCACCTGAAGAAAGCCGGAGCGTACAACGGCCGAAACGTTTTGAATATGGTAATGAAGATAAGGATAACAATCCGAATAATATAAATAATGCAAATAATCATAATACCTCATCTCAAGAGATCCAATCACCTGAAGAAGGCCGGAGTGTACAACGGCCGGAGCGTTTTGAATATAGTAATGAAGATAAGGATAACAATCCGAATAATACAAATAATGCTAATAATCATAATACCTCATCTCAGAGATCCAATCAACTAAAGAAGGCCGGAGCGTACATCGGCCGAAATGTTGTGAATACGGCAATGAAGATAAGGATAACAGTCCGAGTAATGTAGATAATGTAAAAAGTAAACAGTTTAAAGTTACATTAGAAGATAATCGGAGGAGAAAAACGGATATTTTTATATAAATTACATTTTTATTAAATTAATTTTTTGTCTTCAGTAACAATGTATTAACACGTTATCTCCCCACCCTCATTCTCTCTGTTGTCTCAGGGTCCTAATATTTTTTAATTTTAGTAAAAGCAACATTGTGTGTGTTGGGTCGGTTGGGAGTTAACGTATTAAGAAAAAAAAAAACTATAATTTTTTTTTTTTTTTCAAATGGTATAAGGCGTTTAGAATTACATTGGAAGAAAACTAGAGAACAAAATGGATATTATTTTGATGAAATAAAACTGTAATTTGTATTTTTCTTTTACCAAAATAAGATATTTCACATGGGGCAACCGAATATTTTTTTAATATATGATGCTATGTGTCTATCTATGTATAAGTGAAAGTTTAGATGTATGTTGTTTAATATGTCCTGCTCATAATATCACAGATTACATCAACAACTAGACACTTAACAAATAAGTAAATATATTTTAAAATATACATGTAAGTGATGACGTGTATGTATTAATATCTCAGGCAGGAAGAATTCAGATTCTATTTAAAACAAAAAATAAAAATCCAGACACGAAAAACAGAAAATAAAAAAATTGGTTATGGATAAAAAAAAAAAAAAAAATGCTAATATGCGAAATAAAATAAAGACGACAAAGAAAAGAATTCAAGATGGCGGAGGTATATCAAAATGGAGAGATTAATTCCGAAAGGGAAGGTAATTTAAATGTATGGATTCGAATAAGACGCTAAAAGGTATTTTATAATTATGGGGAATAATTTGTGCACTGAATAACATGGCGGGACCTTAAAAGATATACCAAAATGAAAAAAAAAAAAAAAGGACAAAATGAAAACTGTTTAGGAAGGAAGGAAGGAAGGAAGGAAGGACCAAAATGGCGATAATGAAAAATATGGTACAGTGTAACCCGGATATAAGAGACCCTGATATAAGAGAAACTCGGATATAAGAGAGATTTTCACTGGTCCCAAATTAGAGCCTGTGTTAATGTATATATAATAGACCAAACCCGGATATAAGAGAAACCCGGATATAAGAGACTTCTTCTCCGGTCCCGGCAACTCTCTTATATCCGGGTTACACTGTATAAACAAAACTCAGATGAATGATGGAAAAGGAAAGAAAGAACAGAAAGATAGTAAGATAAAAAAAATAAAGAAGAGTAATATGGTAGAAAGAAAGAAAGAAAGAAAGAAAGAAAGAAAGAAAGAAAGAATGCAAAGGAAAGGATTGTCAGTGTCCGCAATGAGTGCAAGATATTACAGATAGAATAAGCCTATTATATGTATAATGTAAATGCATTGCTAATGATTTTAATATAAGAATGCATTAAAATCGGGAAGAAAGGGATTATCAGTGGTCAGGATTTAATGCAAGTATCCCTAATAGAACAAGGTTATTATATGTATAATCCAGAAGAAATCCTTTTCTTCTCGATTTTCAGTACAATCAGACAATTATCAGGATAGGGATATTATAAGTATAATGGAAATTTATTATAGGAACGCATTGAAAATCAGGAAGAAAGGGATTGTCAGTGGTCAGGAATGAATGCAAGCATTACTGATAGAATAGGGCTATTATATGTATAATGTAAATGTATTGCTAATGATTTTACTATAGGAATGCATTGAAAATCAGGAAGAAAGGGATTGTCAGTGGTCAGGAATTAATGCAAACATTACTGATATAATAGGGTTATTATATGTTTAATGGAAATGCATCTCTAATGACTTTATTGAAAGTCTATGAAAATAATTGTCAATGTGTATGCATTAATGCAAGACATAAAACTTTTATATGCATAATTTAAAAGTGATTTTTACAATAATTTTCTCTCTTTACAAGCCCCGGGGGCCACTCAAGGTAGAGTTACGTTAGGAGTCCGTTTGTGCGTATAGGAGTTGAAGATAAACGTTTAACCCTTGCCTTGAACAGGTTAAGATTGTAATCAACGAGGAAATATCCTCTTGGGAGTCGGTTTCACAGAGCAATGGTTCGCGGGAAGACACTGTTCGAGTAGAACTTACTACTCACTGATGGAATATGGAGGGAATAGGGGTGGTTTGATACTATGTAAGAGGTATGGCTTGTCCTTGTCGTGAAGGTTTGAATGTAGGTCTTCCGAGTACGATCCATGGAAGTAGCAAAAGAACAGCGTGAGGCTTGCCACACCCCGCCTGTGGGAGAGACATCGGAGGATGCAGAATAATTCGTCATCCACAAGGACTCAGAAGTGTTTCTGAGCCCTTATGGATGACAAATTATTCTCCATACTCCGACGTCTCTCCCACAGGCGGGGTTTGGTTTGGTTTGCTTTACGGTATATCAACCTCAATTGGTCCATTTAATGCCGATATTTTTTTCCTGGTAATATTTTGTTTTGTCAAAAATCTATTTCTGGTAATATTTTTTTCCTCAAAAATGTAAAGCTGATAATATTATTTTAAAACATAATTTGCTGGTAATATTTTTTTTCAAAAACGTATTGCTGGTAATATTTTTTTCAAAAATATATTGCTAGTAATATTAGGTTGGTACAAAAATAATGACGTAATAATGTCGTTTTTTGACGTATTTTTAACGTCAAAAAACGACATTATTACGTCATTTTTGGGGCACCAATCTAATAGTTTATCGTCATACCCTGGATGCGGATGTAGTTTATCGTCATACCCAGCACGCGGATGTAGTTTATCGTCATACCCAGGACGAGATTTTTGTTTGGTGGTTAACCATTTGCCCATATCTGGGACCCCAACAGGCGCCACCATCCCGAGCCAGGGTGGACCCGGGAACATCAGCAACCAAGAGGCGACTCCACACTCCTCAAAACCTCCCGACCAGAAGCCCCGCTGCCGGACATAGTATCTCGTCTTACCCAGCACGCGGATGCAGTTTATCGTCATACCCAGGGCGGTTGCGTTTTGGAAATATTAAATTTAAGCTATTAGCTTGAAATTAAAACTAAAATAAAAGCTTCAAAAACGATTTTTCTATTTTTTAAATTCATTGTAAACCTTAAAGTAAATATATAATTTTAAAATGTCCGTTTTTAAAGATATTGTAATTTTTTTTTTAAGTGCTATGATCATTTAGGACGTAGGATTCCTTTCTTGCTAATAACTGTGGGTTACCGTGTTTTCCTGGGAACGGTAATGGAGTGGTTTTACGTTACCTTCTTCATGTTTTGGAATTCAGAATAGTTTCAGAATAGTTTTTTCAAAAATATATTGCTGGTAATAGTTTTTTTTTCTTCAAAAATTTATTTCTGGTAACAATTCTTTTACAAAGTATCTCTGGTATTAAAACCCATTTTTATGCTTTTATAATGCTTTTTACCTCAGTTATGGGGTTAACTATTTGCCCATAGCAATACGTTTTTGAAAAAAAATATTACCAGCAATATGTTTTAAAATAATATTACCAGCTTTACATTTTTGAGGAAAAAAATATTACCAGAAATAGATTTTTGACAAAACAAAATATTACCAGGAAAAAAAGTCGTCGGCATTAAATGACCCATTGAGGTTGATATGCCATAAAACAAACCAAACCATACCCATTAGATCGGAAGAGAGATCAGTCGCCAATCTCTGACCATCAATAGTTTTAGAGGTGCGACCGTATATAGTCATGTCATCGACATAGATGTTTAAAAATGATTTAAGTATCTTAGATTATTTATGTAAATCAAAAAGAAGACTGGCCCGATGGGTGAACCCTGGGTGACGTCTGCTTTGACCGCTAGGGCCCTGGATGTCTGGCCTTGTCCTGGGTATGACGATAAACTACATCCCCGTCCTGGGTATGACGATAAACTAAATACGCTTCCTGGGTAAGACGATAAACTACATCAAACAGCAAGGCCTCTTATAATACGTTTTTAAAAAAATAATGTTGCCAGCTGTACGTTTTTGAAAAAATAATATTACCAGCTATACTTTTTTTTCGAAAGAATAGTGTTGCCGGCTATACGTTTTTGAAAAAATAATGTTACCAGCTATAAGTTTTTGAAAAAGGAATATTACCAGCTATACGTTTTTGAAAAAAATATTACCAGCTATACGTTTTTGAAAAAATAATATTACCACCTATATATTTTTGAGTAAAAAAAATAATATTAACAGAAATAGATTTGTGACGAACCAAAAATATTACTAGGACAAAGGTTGTCGGCATTAAATGACCCATTGAGGTGTTGATATGCCGTAAAACAAAACAAACCAAACCAAACCAAAACGGAGGTCTGGCAATTAATAACTACTTTCAGGAACCTACCTGTTACGATGGATTTTATGACTAAGAAGTGCGATATCACCTGGAAGTAGATAATATATAATACAGATGTTGACCTTTTAGCATATAAATTACTGTAGAGTTGGGGCATTTTAACCCCATAATTCGTTGCATAATTGCGCTCCAATTTCGCATTTATTCATATAGATTCCATAATATAGGTTTTTACTTAATTAGCTCTTATGTTTCTCTAACTCTTCAAATGTTGAATGCATAACTAATTCTAATTTCTATTTTCCCATCTAAATTGACCCCTGTTCTGTCACCCATGAAATAAAAAATAATTGTTTGCATGGAAAATAAGGATCTACGTACATCAAATCATCTTTAAGTGGCAACAGAAGAATTTTCGTTGAAGTTTTAAATGTCAAGTTTAAACATGAATTCAATACTTCAATGCAGCGATGAATTTTGGGTTCTTCTGTAGTTTATAGACGCCTATCGCATCTAATCCTCGCTACTTATTGTGATGAGCCCTCCACCGGAGCTAGCTTAAGTGTCGCCTGATAGGGCGGCATTTAAGCGAGTTTATAATAAAACGTGCACTGCAATTTTGGATACAAAAGGGAAAAAAAAGAGTTACTCCCTTTGAACCATGAAAGCAACGATAATGGCTAGTATAATACATTAATATATATTTTTAACCTCGCATATTCTGGCAACCCTGAATCTGAGTTCAACGAAAATCATTCCCTGCGCTTAACTTTTCTAGGGCTTTTGAATGAGGTATGAATCATTGAAATCAGACTAGCGGGAACGGAGGAGTTGGTTGGACATGCACATGCACATACACATACACTGTACTTTATATATAAGATGTAAATGAATTGTTAATGATTTTATTATAGAAATTCGTTGAAAATTATGAAAAAAGGTATTGGCAGTTGTCAGAAATTCATGTAAACAGATAGAATTGGGCTTTTATTTGTATAATATAATTGTATTGCTAATAATTTTAATATTTGAATGAATTGAAAATCGAGAAGAAAAGGGTTGTCAGTAGCCAGCAATGAATGCAAGTATTACTGATAGAATCGGGCTATTATATGTTATATGTATGATGTAAATACATACCTAATGTTTTTTTAAATCGTTATATTGTATGATGTAAATATAATGCTAATGAATTTACTATGTGAATGCATTGAAAATCCGGAAAGAAGCGATTATCATTGGTCAGAAATTAATAAAAGTATTTCCGGCAGTAAAGGGCTGTTATATGCATAATCTAAAGGCATTTCTAATGGCATTATTATAAGAATTCAATGAAAATCAGTAAGAAAGTTGTTGTCTGTGGTCAGGGCTTCGAGCAAGGACTGTGGTCGGAGAATTATTATATCTCTTAATAATAATGGTAACATGATAAAAAGAATAGAAAAAGAGGAATGAGTTTTTAAAAAATGGCTAAAATTAACATTATACTGATATATATTTGCCGTGGAAAAATGTTAGAAAATAATTCGTAATGCAAATTAGAGCAGTTGATAACCTTTTTTTTTTCGATTTTATAAAATGTAGATAACATTAAACACGTCAAGAGGTACACATAAACTAACGTTACAAACCACTCGACTAATGACTGTTTAACAATCTATCCAATGCAGACTTTTCCCCAGTTCAGCAATGCCACCGGTTCGACGCTACACAACGCCACAAGACAAACACTTTCTTCATTATATTACCGTTTAAGTCGATTGAAAAATCTGACAAAATGCGAAACTTGGCCCTGGTCTCACATCAAGGGAATTTCGGTGAAATTAAACGTAAAGATAGGACGAACGACAAACGGCCGCTCTAGCAAGACAAAGAATTCTGCGGAAGATAACGAAGGCGAGGAGCGAACAACAATCACGATAGATACACGCCATTTTAATTAACTGGCGCAGAGGGAAGAGTGAACAGCCGATAACACAGCCGCGCACACACACCCAACGCATCGCCAGGAACGTCTTTTGGGCATCTAATCTCTGCAAAGCACCTTGCGACTTATAAACCAACGATTAAACAGTTTACTGAAATATTCAGAAGCACAAAGACTCGGCGAAAGGGATGGTTCGACTCCAGTCCTGCCTGCACAATTCAAAATTCCTTCAAATATCATCGCAGGGTTGAAACATGTTTACGAAGATAGAGGGTATTGGCAATGAGTAACGATTAAAACGCCAATTTCAAAACAGTAGCGAGTTCGATCCCTATTGGGTGCTCTGAAATTATAACCTTGTGCCAGTTTATACTATTTATATATTAAATATTGGATTAGCGGTGAGAGTAAAGGTTACAGGCGCCATGAGACAGCTGAAATTACTAGAGCACATAATGAGGAAAGAGTGTTGTAAAATCTGATACTCACAGGACAGATTGAAGACAAGGAGAACAGAGTCATGCAACGCATAACCTACTTAGTGAGCTTGAGTAAATGAATGACAGAACAGGATTTAGGAGAAATAACAAAGTAAAAAGAGCTACAAAGGAGAGGAGATTGTGGAGAGCCATGATCAACAACGCCCTGAAGACACACAGAATATTAAACAAGAAGAATGAACTTGAGTAAATAGATGGCCAAAAAAGGTTTAGAGGAGATAACAAAAGAAAAAAATATTAAAAGCTACAAAGGACAGAAAATTGTGGAGAGCCATGATCTCCTGCGTCCTGGGAAGATTCAGCACATAAAATAAGAAGAATAAGCTGGAGTAAATGGATGATGGAACAAGGTTTAAGAGAGATATGAAAAAAGACAGAATTTATTAAGAGCAACAAAGGACAGGAAGTTGTGGAGAGCCACGATCTCCTACGTCCTGAGGGGCTACGGCACATAAAATAATAAGCTTGAGTAAATTGATGGCCAAAAATGTTTAGAAGAGATAACAAAAAGACAAAATTTATTAAGAACTACAAAAGACAGGAAATTGTGGAGAGCCACGATCGCCTACGTCCTGAGGAAACACGTCAAATCAAAGAAGAATAATCGGTGACCGGCCAGCCGTGTTCGAATTCAGGTTTAGCATGCCGCATTCACTATCTTCACAAATACCCTTGGAAAAAGAATAACTCTATCATTTCTCTTCCCCGGTTTAGGTTAAATAGTAACGTAGACTGAGATCCCTAGCCTAGAGTGGCAACCACGCGAGGCGAACGAAAATTCTGAATTCCAAAGCATGAAGAAGGTAACGTAAAACCATTCCATTACCGTTCCCAGGAAAACACGGTAACCCACAGTTATTAGCGAGAAAGGAATCAATTGTGAGCCATGATCGCCTTCGTCCTAAATGATCATAACACTTAAAAAGAAAAAAAGAAAATTTTACAATATCTTTAAAAACGGACATTTTAAAATTATATATTTACTTCAAGGTTTACAATGAATTTAAAAAATAGAAAAATCGTTTTTGAAGCTTTTATTTTAGTTTTAATTTCAAGCTAATAGCTTAAATTTAATATTTCCAAAACGCAACCGCCATGGGTATGACGATAAACTGCATCCGCGTCCTGGGTAAGACGAGATACTATGTCCGACAGCGGGGCTTCTGGTCGGGAGGTTTTGAGGATCGTCGAGTCGCCTCTTGGTTGCTGATGTTCCCGGGTCCACCCTGGTACGGGATGGTGGCGCCTGTTGGGGTTCCAGATATGGGCAAATGGTTAACCACCAAACAAAGATCTCGTCCTGGGTATGACGATAAACTACATCCGCATCCTGGGTATGACAATAAACTACATCCGCATCCCGGGTAGGACGATAAACTACATCCGCGTCCTGGGTAAGACGATAAAATACATCCGCTTCCTGGGTAAGACGATAAGCTACATCGGCTTCCTGTGTAAGACGATAAGCTACATCGGCTTCCTGTGTAAGACGATAAACTACATCCAACAGTAAGGCCTCTGATAATACGCTTTTGAAAAAATAATGTTACCAGCTGTACGTTTTTGAAAAAATAATATTACCAGCAATACGTTTTTGAAAAAATAATACCAACTATACGTTCACGTACTTGAAAAAATATTACCAGCTATACATTTTTGAGAGGAAAAAATAATATTACCAACTATACGTTTTTGAAAAAATAATACCAGCTATACATTTTTGAGAAAAAAATATTAGCAGAAATGGATTTTTGACAAAAAAATATTAGCAGAAAAAAAATGTTGTCGGCATTAAATGACCCATTGAGGTTGATATGCCATAAAACAAAACAAAACAAACCAAACCATTAAACAAAATACTTTGCTGCATTTCAAAATGAATTTAAATAGATTGGAATGAATTTTTTTTTAATCGCAAAAAATTGCTGGTTTTAGCCATTTTATGCCATCTGTCTGCACAATATAATTCGCAAAAAATAAATATATCTGAACATTTATTTGAGGAATAAGGGCTGATTTGATTTTTAATTAATCTGATTTAAAACAAATGTTACTTACCGTTAGTTTAAAATATCATAGAAATGCTTTTTTAACACAGAAGTAAATGTTTTGATTAGGTGCTGACAGATTTATTGACATCCGGAAAAAAATTTTCTATGATATTTTAAACAAAAAGTTAGTTATATTTGTTTTAATTCAGATTAATTAAATTTTAAATCAGTTAATTTTCCTCAAATTAAGTTTCAGAAAAGTATATATTTTTTTAATTTTTTAACAAAAAATTATCAATTTCCTGTCATTCGTAGGTCTAAATAAATTGTGTGTATTTATCTCCTCTGCGCCTTGTTCTGCCATCCATTTACTTATACTCTCTAAGTAGGTTATGCGTTGTTTTCTACTGTCTCTCTTTCCTTCAACCTGTCCTGTGAGCATCAGATTTCCCAAGCCTTCTTTCCTCATTTGTGTCTAAGTACGCCTGTCTACTAGGGCGACTAAATAAAATTTCTACACTTACCTAGATAAAGTCCCTCAAAGAACGAAATTTTTTAACACAGAGGTAGCTGTTTCTACGAGGCTTTGAAAGCTTTATTTATATTCTGATAGCTTTATTGGCTACCAGAAATTTAACTAATTTTTTCTACCAGAGACATATCCGTAAAAATGATTTGAATATAACATCACCATTTTTATGTAATTTTTGTAACTACTAATTCATTTTAATCATTTAAGAAAATATACTCTGTAATCTAATGTTTTATTGAATTTTATGTACATTGACTTTAAATTTACTATACTATTTACTATATATACTATTTACGCTCTTATTTTCTGATAATGTCCTCTGTCGACATTCGTATTTACAAAAATCTTCACGTTTATACAAAACAAATAATATTTAAAATAAAGGATCGCTGAATTTTAGTAAGTTTTTTTCCATTTAGAAAATGTAAATATAGATTTTATTTAATATTTAAACTTTAAATCAGTTAATTTTCATCAAATAAAGTTTCCGAAAAGTATATTTTATTTTTTAAAGATTTTTTTAACCCATTACCTGCCATGAGCTCCATTTGGGGATCTATTAAAATTAAACTCACTACATGTTATTCCTTGTATTTACATTGAAATGCTTACATATATTGCATTTGAAGAGGTATATTTTACAACACTTAGCCTTTAAAGTTTTTATTATTAGCCGTAAGAAGACACTTTCTGTCGTAATTTTACATTTCAAGAGTAGAAAAATAATGACTATTTTGAAAAGTAATTTTTATTATTTCTAATCAATATTATTTTTTGCTGTTTTATACACAAATATATTTGATGTTCTAGTTTCGATAAAAACGACAATGGTAACTACTGAAATTAAACATAAGGAATAAATAAACTCCTAAGACACCTGTCTGGGCCAAAAATACGCATTAAAAAAATTTGGCAGTTAATGAGTTAATAAAAGGTTATCAATATCCTGTCTTTCATAGGTCTTAATAAATTGTGTATTTGTTTTCTCCTCTGTGTCTTGCTCCGCCATCCATTTACTCAGACTCTCTAAGTAGGTTATGCGTTGTTTTCTACTGCCTCTCTTTCCTTCAATCTGTCCTGTGAGTATCAGATTTTCCAATCCCTCTTTCCTCATTCGTATCGAAGTACGCCTGTCTACTAGGGCGACTAAATAAAAATTTCTACACTTGCCTCGATAAAGTCCCTCAAGGAACTAAATGCGTTGGCATAAAAGATTTTCCTCTTATCTTCACTTTTATTATGATAAAGAAAGAGAGATGAAGCGGAGATAACAAATGAGAAAGAACGGCACACCCTGTAAAGAAGTTTGTTTTCATTACGTCACTCTTGAACACAAGGTCAGCCGACTCGTCTATTTTGATTAACCATCGGCTTCAGTACGAAAAGTCGCATAATGTAGCCGATACGGCATACTCCCACAATTTAAAATAATATGAAAAATAGATAAATACATTTTTTTTTAAAATGGAAGATTCTTCGTTTGCACGAAATCACAGTAGCGCCCCCTATCGAGCGGACTCCTTCTTTGTGTCTGATGAACTGTAAAGGGAATACGAGAAAGGACGAGCGAAACGCACCAACAGAACTTAATAACACCTAATTAAGAACTCAAAATTCACAGACCTTGCACCAAAAATGAAATCAAGAAAAATATAGCAAATAAAGGCATGAATTTAAAGAAGAATGAGTGGGGGGGTAGTTAAAAAGAAGTAAAAAAAAAAAGTTGGGGACATAAACTAACGAAAATGAAAAGAATCCATTGTTAAAATCAACCCGGCAGACATTTTGTTTCCTTTTTTCTTTTTTCTTATTTATCAAATATAATAGAAAAAAAAAGTCAACTACTTCTTATTAAAATTTGAAATGATGAAATTTGTAACAATTTCGATATCTATCTATCTATATATCTATCAAAGTCTGTTCACATGCCTCTTTTTCAGTTCGTCCATATCTATCTATCTATCTATCTATCTATCTATCTATCTATCTATCTCAGTCTGTTCGTTTCTATATTCATTTCTATCTAAGTCTGTTCATGTCTATCTATCTGTTCATCTATCGATCTATCTCAGTCTGTTCATTTCAATCTATCTATCTCAATCTGTTCATGTCTATCTGTCTCAATCTGTTTATGTTTATCTATCTATCTATCTATCTATCTAATAGATGTGTTTCCACAAAAGCCCTGATTAGATTACTATTCTGAGTTCAGATGTTTTCGAGGCAATAGGATCATCACCACTTGCCCATGGCGGCCCAGCAGTACACCACGATGCTAACAGTCTCTGTCCTAACATATATGCTATGAGAAAGAGAGATAGAGGGTTGCCGGTGTAAACAGTTGGGGGTGCATAGCACGTTTTATATATATATATATATATATATATATATATATATATATATATATATATATATATATATATATATATAAAAAGACATTTTTATGTTTTAACGTTCTTTTTATAGATACAAGTATTTAAGTAAATGCTCTGTTTATAATAAACAGTATTAAATAACACTTACCGGTCTGAATGTCCGAGAAATTTTCATAGAAAATATTCGTCCTTGGACAGGATTCGAACCTGCATCCTATACGGAACCGTCATTTACGCTGACGTGCCTTGACCGTAAATAACGGTTCCGTATAGGATGCAGGTTCGAATCCTGTCCAAGGACGAATATTTTCTATGAAAATTTCTCGGACATTCAGGCCGGTAAATGTTATTTAATACTGTTTATTATAAACAGAGCATTTACTTAAATACTTGTATCTATAAAAAGAATGTTAAAACATAAAAATGTCTTTACATAAATAAGTAAATTGTCCATATATATATATATATATATATATATATATAAAAAAAAAAAAAAATAAAATAAAAGGTTGGTGCAAAAATAATGTCGTTTTTTAACGTCAATATTTTTGGACCAACCTAATATATATATATAAGTAATTAATCAAGTCTGAAACCTCAACAGAATGCCCTGGACGGCCGTTTCGTCCTATATTTGGGACTCATCAGCAGTGCGCGTCCACTACCGAGAATTGAAACCCTGACAGTTATGTTGTCGAGCAAACATCAGGCCAACTGTTCCAACGGGCAAATCAGACTCAATATGGCGCCGCTCGCTCACATATTCCGTGGTGGAACTTTGCTGACTTTCTCTCTAACCATAGGACTGTGCCCCCTTTTCAATTCTCGGTATGGATGTGGCGTCTAGTGCTTTCTGCATTCTGTTGAGGTTTCAGACTCCATGAATTACTTAAATATAATTATCAAATCCACCTAATAATTTTTATCATATATATATATATATATATATATATATATATATATATATATATATATATATATATACAATATTAAACACTCTTCCCTGATAAACAAGGCACATTTTAAACAGCATATATATATATTAGGTTGGTGCAAAAATAATGACGTAACAATGTCGTTTTTTTACGTTATAAAATACGTCAAAAAACGAGATTATTACGTCATGATTTTTGCACCAACCTAATATATATATATATATATATATATATATATATTAACTGGTTTAAAATATGGTTTCTTCGCTACACAGGAATTACCATGTTTCAAAAACCAGAGCTAAAAACTTCAAATTTAATTATATAATTAAATTAAAAGCATTAGGTCTGTCTCATCTTCAAGCGAATTTTTGACAAACTTATTTTAAAATTTGCTGAGTTTTAAACGCACATATAATTCATAATTTCTTGTTTCCAATAATACAGAGAAATCCAATCATTCAGACAGGGGCAGAAGTGTGTTCATTTTTATTAATTATTGTTGTATCAATTATGAGTTACGTTCGAAAAAGAGCTTAAGTTTAGGGAGGGTAGGGGTGCATTTTTCGTCTGTTTTTTTTATTAACGACAAAAAGGTTTTCGGTATTTTTTCCATTAAATTCTTACTTGTATACTTAAAGATTCTTTCTAAAAGTGGGGGGGTGTTTGGGTTAGAATACGTTATATTGAACTACAATTTTAAAATATTATTTTTACTCTTAATTACTAATAGACTATATTTGTTTTTAAACCAAGTAAATGTAATAGAATTACTTAAATTATTTAAAAATTATTATTACATATCAAATATAAGTATGTATATTACCAGTTCCCATTTTTTTATCTTTTAATTTTTATTTTATTTATAAATATTATTTAAGGTCAATTTTTGACAATGTCGACAAAGAATAGCCATTTCATTTCTTTGATTCAATAAACTTTTATTTTTTATAAACTTAGTAATATATAGTTTCTCATGTATGTACAAAGGACATAGGTCATTTAATGACCTACATATTCTAGCTTTTCTTATTAATTTTCTTTTCACTGTAGGTGTTTTATTGGTTTCTTTTAAGTGCCAGAAATATTTCGATAGGGACGTCTGATTTCGGTATTTATTTATCCTAAATGAAGTTTAATGTTGATTCAACCTCTTTTTGAACTCATGGCTTGTGCAACCTATATAGATTATTTATGTTTTCGGGATTCTCAATAGATGAGATATTGCATTGGTATACTAATGATTCCGTGCAACATTTATTTTGTGTATATAATTTATGTATATATTTTATGTATATAATTTATGTATATATTTTATTTATATAATTTATGTATATATTTCTATGTATATATCTTATGTATATAATTTATGTATATATTTTATGTATGTAATTTAAGTATATGTTTTATTTATATAATTGTATATAATTTATGCATATATTTTATTTATATAATTTATGTATATAATTTATGTTTATAATTTATGTATATAATTTATGTATATATTTTATGTATGTAATTTATGTATATATTTTATGTATATATTTTATGTATATAATTTATGTATATAATTTATGTTTATAATTTATGTATATAATTTATGTATATATTTTATGTATGTAATTTATCTATATATTTTATGTATATATTTTATGTATATAATTTATGTATATAATTTATGTATATATTTTATGTAAATAATTTATGTATATATTTTATGTATATAATTTATGTATATCATTATGTATATATCTTAAATAATATAAACGTTTGAATTGAACCATATTATTTGTTTTTAAATTATACTCATGTGTGTTTACTTGGGAAAGGCATATATCTTATAGGAAAGGATGTATTTGAAATATCCAATGGCGTAGGTTTATATTTTGGCAAGAATCGATACTGACCCTCTCAAGTATTATTCGTTTAAGTAAGTTACTTCATCTTACTGTGGTTGAATTTATTTCTATGAATGACTAATGCATTTGTTAAATTGTTGTGTATAAGATCCTTTTTGTGTTTAGAGATATTTTTTAATTTTTGAAACTTCGATGTAAATAATGCCATACTTATTAAAAGAAAAAATAACTTAGAATATTTATCAAATTCTTATGTATAATTAATACAATAAAGTATATATATATATATATATATATATATATATATATATATATACTAGCTGAAGTACCCGGCGTTGCCCGAGTGTACATGGCTGCAATTGTATAACCGCGCCACCTTATCTAGAAATGTTTCCCTGTGTCCCCACTTGCTTGCATCATACGTTAGTATACTAAGCTACTCACCCCTCATCTTTTTTACGGTATGTCCTTTGTAAGTGTTCTTAATAAAGGAATTCCATCGATAAAACCTTGTGTGGTCGTTGCTCAGGGTTAAATTGATTCAATGTTTTAGATATTCAGTAAATTTCCTATGGCCGTAATAATTGTCAAATAGTATGGCATTGTTCATAAATCTAATAATCAAACAAAAACAGGGATGAACAGTTTGATTCAAGTGCACTTTGAATGTTTACTGTAAAATCTGGATTTAATAAGAGGTTCTTCGGAAATTTTTCCCTTTTAACGCTTCAATAATCCTTCTCAAACAATCTTTGCATCAAAGGTTGATCGAATGCCAACTTAGAATGGAATCATATGAAGAAACTATTGGCTAAATGGCAAAAGCCGATTTTGGACCTAGTTTGTCGCAGATTTCGTTCATTAATAATCTAAACCAAACATTCACGCAAGACAATTTGTGTGTAATATGTAATTAAGATGGTAAATTTGGAAAGCATTTGATGAAAACTTAGGAGTGATGGCCGAAAAACGGACTTTTGAACAGATTTTCGAGGTTTTTCATTATACACGGGGAAGTGAGCAGGACTAAAAACATATCATTTCTTGTATGATGGCAAAGTTTTTGCAACATGTTTGTAGAAAATGGGATAAAAATGAAATATTTATTCAAGTTTTTGTTTTAAGTAGTACTAAAAGCCCGATTTTTTGCAATTTTTTATGTGAAGCCAATGTCGCAGGATCACGCACTCTACATAAACCTCATAACATGAGCTATGTTTTGCATTGAGTGCAAAGAACATCAACTCATCCAGTAAAAACTGTAACTTTGGCTTGGTTTTTGCAAAAAGCCGTACTCACCTTCAGTTTTATCAATCTGTCTGTCAAACGCGGGGACCGCTGGAGATTGAAAGTTGGTCTTGATCTAATTTAGTAAATTTACAATATTTGTGTTGAATTTCATGAAAATCGATCGAGAAATATGGACGTGCATAAATAGCATACAGACACACAGACATCTTGTATATATATAGATATATATATATATATATATATATATATAATTATTTTTTTAAAAATATGATTACAACGCTACATAAGAGTTCTCATGTTTCAAAACAAGAGCCGAAAACTTCAATATATGTAGCGTTGGAATCATATTTTTAAATAAATAATTATATTTATGCTCTACTTTTGTATCGAGCACTATTTTTTAAAAATAATAACAAAAATACTAAAGAACTTTGGATTATTCGCCTAACGAGTTCTTTCCTATTCTTTCCACACACACCCACATATATATATATATATATATATATATATATATATATATATATATATATATATTCTTTCGCTTTCTTTTTTTCACACTTTCTTTGTCTCTTTATCGTTTTGCTCTTTCATTCATTCTTTCTTTTTGTTTCTTTCTTTCACCTTTTTCTTTTTCCTTTATCTTCTCTCTTTGTTTTTTCTTTCTTTCTGTTACTCTTTCTTTTTTTTTATTTTCTCTCATGCTTTCTTTCTTTTTCTTTCTTCTTTTGTTTTTCTACCTTTCTTTCTTGTTTTCCTTTCTATTTCACTTTTCTTTGACTGTAACTTTCTTTATTTCTTCTTTCCATCCAGATTCATCTTTATTCCAACTACTACTTTTATAGGTATAAATATTTACTTAATATAACCCTAAAAACCCTATCCTGCTCGTATTTGTAGAAATATAAGCGGATAATTAGGATCTCTCAGTTGTCAACACCCGTGGAATTTCCACCGCCCATCTTGTTATCGTCGTCTTGCTGTTTATTCTCTTGTTTGATTTCCTTACTGGTTGGTTAGTTTGAGCCAGTGGCTGGAAATACGTTACCTTGGGCAAGTCTCTCCAAGCCTCTTGCCACAAAGCCATTGGCCATCCGCTAATTGGGTGTCAAAATGATCTTCTGACGGAAAGGACAGGTGGAGAGCAGGGAAACCAACGGAGAATATTCAAAAACCGGACTATTTTCAAATATGAATTACACCCAGCTATGGTAAAGGCAGTAATAATCGATTTCTCGTTTCAAGCCCAGATAGAAGCTAGGAATTTAAACGCTGATTTTCATGGATAAATCCAATTGGAAGATTTGTAAGAATGCAGTCATCTTAGTTTGGTTTGGTTTGGTTTGGTTTGTTTTACAGCATATCAACCTCAGTGGGTTATTTAATACCGACAAGATTTTTTTTGCTGGTAATATTATTTCCAAAATGTACTGATAGTACTATTTATCTTCGAAAATGTATTCCTGGTAATATTTTTCCAAAATGGTACTACCCCCCCCCCACACACACACATACACACACAAAAATGTATTGCTGGCAATAATTATTATCTTCAAAAACTCATTACTGGTAATATTTTTTTCAAAAAATGTATTGATGGTATTAAAAACTATTTTTACACTTTC
>OZ010611.1:54636587-54639087 GCA_963932145.1 Acanthosepion lycidas
CTCAAAACAACTAGCGATCATCGGCAGTGAAAGAAGAATACAACAGTGGTATAGAGCCGACTATTTCTCCAACGTCTTGCCTGGTTCCTTAGGATTACTTAGATTTTGCTCCTGAGCACTTTACGTAGTTGTCTTTTTACTCTTTTTACTCGTTTTGGGTTTTCTTCTTTGGACTTGGAGCTTAAACACTGGACGATTGTTTTCGCCTTGGTTTAATGTTCTTGGTTCTTTCTTTTTTTTATTCTCCATTTTTCCTCGGGTACCGATATGTTTTACTGCAATTCGTGCTATCCTAGTTTTTCCAAGCGATTACCACCATATATATATATATATATAATTATTTATTTAAAAATATGATTCCAACACGCTACATAAGAGTTCTCATGTTAAGATGGAAAAGAGCTTACTTTAATTCAATTTAATTCAAATAATTATATTGAAGTTTTCGGCTTTTGTTTTGAAACATGAGAACTCTTATGTAGCGTGTTGGAATCATATTTTTAAATAAATAATTATATTTATGCTATACTTTTGTATCGAGCACTATTTTTAAAAAATAATAACAAAAATACTAAAGAACTTTGGATTATTCACCTAACCAGTTCTTTCCTATTTTCTATATATTTTCACACACATATATATATATATATATATATATATATATATATATATATATATATATATATATATATATATATATATATATTCAAACATGTAATTAAATAATTTAGACATATCATGTCTATTAGTTTTTGTTGTGTTCCTTTCAAGTCCGCGGATTCATTTTTTTTGGTAGAAAATTGAGTGAGAAAAATACCAAAATTTGCTTTCGAATAGTTTTTATTTTCCCAAGTACTTTCAATCTCATCTTTATATAAGTAGATTTAAAGAACAAAACAAATAAGTCAACTATGAATATAGCAAAAAAGTCCTTAAATGCTTATGAGAGAAAAACTATTATATATATATATATATATATATATATATATATATATATATTATGAGCAAAAACAAAAATGTTACTTCCGTTATGCTGGAAAAAAACAAAAGTGTATGTGAACTTTGAAATTTAGAACGCTGCATTAGCATTAAAAAAAACGAACGGTTGAAATGCTTTAAATTCACAGAAATACATATACATACTCACAAACCCCTGAAGATGGTCTCAGATGCGATTGAAAGTTCTTGTGAAAATAAAAACACACCCAACTCCAGGTAAATGAAAGCTGATTTCTGTAGTTTTTAGCGATTAATGTAGAGCTGATGGCTGGGCTAGGGCTAGGGGTTGGGTCCTTCACAAAAATAGTCAGCCACGGCAGACGAGAAGACAACGGAGGAAATATGGACAATTGTTTTGGTGTAAAAGGAATTAATTCCCACAATACAACCCATTTCCCCACAGACGAAGCGTCGCAAGCCTCTCGCTGTTCTCTCGCTATTTCCATGGAAAGTGTTCAGACAGACTGCATTCCTTCGTTCCTCTAATTCTAAACTTCACTTCCAAGACTCGCCATGGTGAGATGTAAGTTCCACTCGAACAGCTTCTTCTCACGAACACCTTCATTGCGGGACTGACTCACAAGAGGATGCTTCCCCGATAGCTATAACTCTAACTTGATTGTTCCTCTTACACTGTAAGCTTCTGCCTCGAGTGGCCCTTGGGTCTTGTACAGGGTGAACATCATTGTAAAAAAGAAATATTAGTTTCTTTAAATTAAAAGATGATGTCGAAATAGATGCAAAAGCTTATTCTAAGTGTTGAAGCTTGACTAATGCATGGAATAATAATGCAACACAAAATGTACTTAGAACAAAATGTATTGAAACAAGTGTACACAATATTTACATATAGTCTTTGGTATATTCCTGGGAAGACCGTTCCTGGAATGTGTGTTTACTGAGTCGCAGTCGGGCAGAGTCTCTGGTTGAATCTCCTCGATTCCTCCCACTCTCTTCCCGGTACCAACCATATTTATATGGTTGGTACTCCACTATGCAAATTAGGTGGATCCTACCACAACACTAAGGGAGGTTTTGAGTCGTACATGTCTCAAGTCAGAAGTTTTAAAAGTCAAGTATGTATTTATCCGTTCGGTTAACATTTGGGTTCTGCAGCAGCTTGCGGTGTTGTGGGAAACTACCCCTAGTGCAGCCTGTTCTATGTTCAGTTTCCTTTTTACGCATACTAAATTTGTTATGACATCCATACACCAACACATTTAAAGTGTTTGATATTTACTAACTCCACATCCTGAAATGTTTTTCTTTTTCATGGTATGTGCCATAATTGCTTTCATTCCAATTCCAGATAATAGATTCTCTTTTAGAAAGGTTTATCTTCAATTTTCTTTCTTGGGTCACTTGATAGAGGATTTTTTTCTTTTTGTTCAAGATCATTCTTATCCCAACTATTAATACATATGTCCCTTACATAGTCCCGACTTCATCACCAGTACATTGGACTCTGTTTTCTATTCGTAAATATGGTATAGAATGCTTA
>OZ010611.1:54644087-54666587 GCA_963932145.1 Acanthosepion lycidas
ACGACGTTTTAGAGAAAATGGCGACAAAATGACCCTTAAAATCAGTCAGAGACAGTTGAAATTTCTAGAGCATATAATGAGGAAAGAGTGGTTGAAAATTTTGACCAGGCTCTACGTTGCTTAACTTCGGTGTACATACGAGAACCGGTGTTTCAATGTGATAGGGTAGTAAGATGAGAATTACTAAGATGCCAGAAAGGAATAAGCCCAACTAAAAGTCTGGGAACTGCAAGTTTACAAGATTAACATCATAAAATTATCGATTTGAAATATCCAAACAAATTAAAATGGAATATTCAGTTCTACGTTGATTTTATTTTTATTCCACTACAACGTTTCGGTCGATAAGAACATCATCAGAACAGCTGAAATAAAATAAGATAAAGTTCGTAACCATAGCAATATTAATCTTTTTTTTTTCTTTTTACCATTCGCCAATGTCTTGAATATTGCTGCCACATCTGGTCTGGTGCTTCTGCCATGTATTTAGATATCCTTGATAAAATACAAAGAATAATTTGCAATGTTATCGGTCTTGACCTGGCATCTCAGTTTCAGTCACTTTCCCATTGCCGTCATGTAGCTTCCCTGTGCTTTTTCTATAAATACAGGCTGTTTCAAAAAGAATACGCCAAAATCATCACGTGATGTGTCAAAAACGAAAAAATTACAAACCTCTAGCATGAACACATGTGTTGTATATACATTCAAGTTTCATTTCATGTTTTATAAGTGCTCAATGTGGCCACCACCGGCAGCGCGGACAACATCAAGCCGATATGAGAATTCCTCCCAAACGCACCTCAGCATGTCCCGGTCCACCGTGTTGATTGCAGCTGTTATTCGATCTTTCAAGTCATTAGTAAGTGCTTGGACGAGGCTTAGTTTGTATGGTTTCATGTGTAATCGTCTCTTTAACACACGCCAGACAGTGGTATGAGGGATGGCAAGCTGAAGACTTGCTCGACGTACGGACTTACGTGGGCTGCTCTCAAATGCATCATGAATCCTCTCCACTTGCTCTTCTGTAACACGTGGTCTTCCAGGACTCTTTCCTTTGCACAGGCACCCACTCTCTTTAAACTGTCTAACCCACCGTCGAATGCTCTCACGATGGGACGACAATGCGGAATTCTGTTCTGAAAGCACGCTGCACTGTGACAATTGCGTTTGTTTTCGCGAACTCAAGCAAGCAAAACGCCTTCTGCTAAGGAGTCGCCATTTTGATTGATCTTCCCACAATTCAGCTGTACCGGAAGTTATACTAACGACAGCGGTGACACTGACACCCAATCAAACTTTGATAAGTACTCTATCAAATAACCACTGATTCAGTCCACTACAATGCTACAGACCTGAAAAAAAACAGAGTAATGATTTTGGCGTTTTCTTTTTGAAACACCCTGTACTTTCATGGTAATGGTTCTGATGAACTTTCCTCTATAGTACTTAGACGTTATGAATTTAAGCGCAGCACTAGACTGGAGGAAAGGTCTCACCATTTTACAGTTGAATTGGCTAGATTCAACCGTAAGTTCTATACTAACATTTCCTTCTCTCGCAGTTCTCGCTTGTGGAACTCTCTTCCGGCCTCTTGCTTTCCAGTCAATATTGAAATGCAATCAGTCGTTATCTTCTGTCTTTTTAATTGGTCTCTTCTGTTATTGTTCTCTCTCGTCAAGAGTTTTTTTTTTCGTATTCTCTTATACTGCTTGAGTCTTAGTGGGTTTAATGCCTTGCTTCTATGATTAAAAATAAATACTGTTACTTGGAAACGATGGGGTTAATTTGGGACCTTTTAAAAGTTTAACATTTAATAAATCAAAAATATTTCCATGTGAATTAAACTTCTGGGAACAAGTCAGATGTGTACATAGGAAATATAATATGGTTACCATACATTAATGAAACGGACTACAATGACAAGGAAAATGATTATATTGAAAAATAAATATTTACTGTGTAAAATGAATGCATTACGCTTATATAATATAACTATAATTTTATCATATTTTATATATATATACATATACATATATATATATATATACATATATATATATACATATAGATACGTATATATATATATATATATATAGAGAGAGAGAGGGAAAGAGAGAGGGAGAGAGAGTGAGTGAGTGAGCCCCGGCTTATTCAAGTTTCAGCATTCGCTTCACACATTCAGGGATTTTTCTTTAGAACATATGTATTTGTTATTTACGGAAACCCCGAATATTCACGTGTTTTTCTAGAGAACATATGTACAAATTATTCGCTGAGAACTCCCTCCATTCGCGTATTTTTTTGATAGAACATATTTAAAATATTCTTGTATCATTTTCCTGTTATTTAGGTGACTTAAAACATATAACAGTTCATTTGTTATGGTCAAAATTGGCAGAATTGTACATCTTCATTGTAAAAACAAACGCAAAAACATGCGTAGTGACTGGGCTTTGTTTTTTTATTGGGAGCTGCGGCTGGAGTCTTAAGAGGGGCTTATGTTAAGTCTGGGGGCATCATCACAGTTCTGTTTTTAGAAAATGTTTTATATAGTATTTTTTCAATGGTTGTATAGATCTATCCGTAATTCAAAATGGTTATTGTACGTATGAAAGAAAATTTACGTTAAATGTATGGTCGTGAATACTATTTTTCAAAATTGTTTTAAAAAGCGTCTGAAATATTTCTAAAGTGTTTAGGATGAAAGTTTAAGGTATATGGGGTTTTAGCAATCAAAATAGGTACTTATAAGCACTTTTAGGAGGAGTTACAAATATTCGCGGATTCTAATTATTCGCGACCGGTTCTGCTCCCTAACCCCCACGAATACGGGAGACTCACTGTATATATATATATATATATATATATATATATATATATATATAGTGCAAAAGCAAAATTGTCTAAATCGTGTAACACCAAAATTGTCTAATTGTTAGATTAAGATTTGAACCGTCGTATCTTGGAAATGATTAAAGATATTTTACTGGAATTCCCCGAGATTTTTACAATACTATTGGACTCTACTTTGAGCAATAAGAGTATATAATTACTCTCCAGAAGAATCTTCATTCTTCATTCCCTACGATTGACTGTCGTCGATAGAGAATCTTCTTAAGCCTTTCATAGATTACCTTACACTAGATTTATATTCTTCTACGTGCCGTGTCCATTCAGGACGTGGGCGATCATGGCCCACCACAATTTCCCATCTTATCTAATCTCTGTCTCTCCTAATCTCTGTTCTGCCAACCATTTACGCAAGCCCGTGAGACAGGTTATTCGCTTGCCTTCAGTATGTCATTTGAGTGCCAAATTTTCCCAGCCGTTTTTCCTCATTATGTGCCCTAGAAATCTCTCGTTAAGTATATAAGTTTCCTCTCGTTTCCATTTTCTCTAAAACTTCACCATTGCTCACATGTCCAGTCTATGGTATTCTCAGCTTCCTTCTGTAGAACAAAATTTCTGTTGCTTGTTGTTATACTCTATTTTTGTTTTTCGCGATTTTGGAGTACCGATCTTCCATAATAGTTAAGTTTTCATGTTTCTTAATACTTTGTTTAGCTTTTGGAAGGCGTCTTTCGTTACCCAATCGCAAAAAAAAAAAACAATTTGTAGTTTAATACGACGTATTCATATACAAACAACTCTTTTAGAGAAAAACATCTTTATGGATACAAATACGCGGAAGAAAAGTGCCAAAAACTTTCTTCGTTGAAATAGACTGGACGACATGCGTTGAATGGATGTCATTATTCGTTTGAAAAAAGCCACCCCAACCCTACCTTGACTTAAACTCTTTTCTAAAAATTTTCTAAAATTCGCTTGAAGATGAAATTGAACTAATGCTTTTAATTTAATTATATCATTAAATTTGAAATTTTTAGCTTCGGTTTTTGAAACATGGTAATTCCTGTGTAGCGAAGAAACTATATTTTAAATCAGTTAATTGCTAATATTTATGCTCTGTAAATTTACATAGAGCACTGTTTTGTAAAAATAAAAATATCAATAAGAACACAGGATTATATATCTTACTGCTCTTTCTTTTTATTATAATATATATATATATATATATATATATATATATATATATATATATATATATATATATATATATATTATGACATCCGTCGGTCTTGAGAAAGTATGGACATCGAACTATACATATATATATATATATATATATATATATATATATATATATATATATATATATATATATATATTATGACATCCGTCGGTCTTGAGAAAGTATGGACATCGAACTGTCTTAGGAATTCCTGATATGAATTCAGAGATATCCTTCTCTTAGACTGGTTGTCAACCATGGCTAGAGAACATAGACTGCCCTACCATTTACCCATCGATGGAGGTAGCTAGCTATCTGTCTATCTCGTTTTGTGCATATGCATGTGCATACTTGCATTTTAGTTTGTCTGTCTGTCTGTCAGTCTGTCTGTGTCTCTCTTTATCTCCCCCCTACGCACGTTCTGAAAAGTTTTCAGCCCGATCCCTTCCTCCAACTCTGAACAATCAATATCAGATTTTTTTTTTTTTTTTTTTTGAGGGGAACGGACTTCTTGGTACTTTTGGCACGCCCTTTCACACACACGCACAAACAAACAAACATTCATACTTACACATACATAAACAAACACATAGGCAAACATACATAGGCGCTCGCATGGACACACACACATAAACAAATACACACACACATAAACAAATACACATGCACCCGTACATAAATACACACAGATATATATATATATATATATATATATATATATATATATAGAGAGAGAGAGAGAGAGAGAGAGAGAGAGAGACGCACATATACTCACGCTTTGATGGCTGCTCTCATTTTTCTGAAAGCCTTGGTCTTTGAGACGGTCTTTTCAAATCATTTGCTGGTCACAATATGTTCGCCGACCATACCCCCCCCGCCGATTCATCAGTCTCCTTGCGTCACTCCGGACAAGGCTGGTTCCATTTAGTTCAGCTGACTGTAGTTCCTAGCTTCAGGGAAAGGGGAACACGTGGATTTTGTCCAAATTCATTTTTCCATGTGAAAGCATTTGCTTATCAAGAAACCAAGCAAAAGAAAAAGAGAAACCAAGTAGCAAAACACAGGGACAACAGAGAATGAAGAAAAGAGTATACAACATCTCTTTCTCTCTTTCTTTCTTTCATTCACTCACTCACTCTCTCTCTCTCTCTCTCTCTCTCTCTCTCTCTCTATCTATCTATCTATCTCTATCTATCTATCTCTCTCTATATATATATAGAGAGAGGATGGATGGTGTGGGAGATAGATAGATAGATAGATAGATAGATAGATAGATAGATAGATAGGACGAAAACTGAGATTTTATACAGTAATTTTCACCCTGTACAAGGCCCAAGGGCCACTCAGGGTAGAGGACCTACTGAGATAGTGGGTTGCAATTTTTGAAGAATTGTGGAGAAGATAACGGTTAACCCTAGACTTGAACAGATTATTATAGATAGATAGATAGATAGATAGATAGATAGATAGATAGATAGATAGATAGATAGATAGATAGATAGAAAGAATCACATTGAGATAATACGAACTAAGATAGATAGATAGATAGAATATGAACAAAAATTATATATATATATGTGTGTGTGTATGTATGTATGCATATATATACATATATAGAGACAGATATGAACACACTGAGATAGAGAGATATGAACAGATTTAACATAGATAGATAGATAGATAAATAAATAGATAGAATCAGATTATTGTAATAATACGAACTAAGATAGATCGATAGATAGATAGAATATGAACAAAAATTATATATATATATATATATATATATATATATATATATATATATATAAATATATATATATATATATATATATATATATATAGAGAGAGAGAGAGAGAGGGGGAGAGAGAGAGAGAATGAAATAGATAGATAGATAGATAGATAGATAGAAATGAAAGATGTAACATAGATAGATAGATAGATATATAGATAGATAGATAGATAGATAGATGTTTAAGTCTTGTTCCCAGTAAGTATCGCAGATACACCACTCATCAGCGTCAGATAGATATATCGAATACATTAACATACATCATATATATACATATATACAAAACCCTCTAGTCCATGTAAATACTAAACCTGTTCTATGTTAAAAACCTTATGGATATGACAATGTTAATAGGTCAACTTATAAACTGAAAATGTTCGAATTTTTATATTTGATTATATTTTCCATGTTATAAATGATATTTGCGCCAAATATTAACAATTGGATTTATCTTCAAGATCTTCACACATGTCAATCATGAAGTTTACGCGTTTTATAAACTTCAGAAATAAGTTATTCCAAAAACATTTCGCTTCAAGATGGAACAGAGCTTTGTACTTTAATTCAATTTAATTCAAATAATTATACTGAAGTTTTCGGCTCTTGTTTTGAAACATGAGAACTCTTATGTAGCGTGTTGGAATCATATTTTTAAATAAATGATTATATATATATATATATATATATATATATATATATATATATATTCAAACATTTTTCATTGAATAATATAGACTTATGTTTATTTATTGTTATAATATCAGAATTACAATGATAAAATTATCGTAACTTTGATTAACATCGAGCGCCTTACGTCATGAATTTCAACTAAACATCAAGAAGCTGATTAAATAACTGGAGACAGACATTATAAAACTAAATATGTATAGTATGTTTATATCATTCAGTGAAACATATATGAATTTACATATTGCCATCGACTGACAGAATGTTTCGTAGCTCGACAGTGTAACTAAACGTCCGGTTGCTTCGAGTCGGGATCGAAATCAGAGCGACTCGGTAACCGTCAGATATTCTACCACTAGGCTATCGTCGCACGACAGAGCCGGATGGAATTTTTTATTTCAGTAATATATATATATATATATATTATTGAAATTATATATATTATTTTATATATATATATATATATATATATATATATATATATATATATATATATATATATATATATATATATATATATATATATATATATATATATATATATATATATTAGCACCCTCATTTGATATGACACCAGAAGTGTTGAAACAAAATGGCTATTTTTGTAGTGATTTTATAACATATTTGTTATAATTTTCAAATAAGTTATATATATATATATATATATATATATATATATATATATATATAGGTAACTACACTCGTATCTCGGAAAACCTTCGGTTTCTTGATTTGCTAATGATCAAATCAATATCGAAGGAAAAAAAGTTTTTTAAAAAAGAAAGAGCTATGAACATGAACGTCTGTCGAAATTAATCGTACAGCATACAGGTCCAAAGCTCAAAGAAAAAAAATCAGATACGAGTAATCAACTAACTTAAAAAGTTCAATACAAAAGTAGAGCAGACCTAGTCAAACGTAGAGAGCCAGACAAACCTACCAAGGTTTCAACAAAGCGGATCGTCAGGGAAAGCTTTCAAATAAGTTATATATATATATATATATATATATATATATATATATAGTAGGCTTATCTGGCTCTCTAGGTTTGACTATATATGCATATATATATATATATATATATATATATATATATATATATATATATAGAGAGAGAGAGAGAGAGAGAGAGAGAGAAATATTGAAGTAAATGCTCTGTTTATAATAAACAGTATTAACGACACATATTTTCTCGGACATTCAGGCTGGTAAATATTAATACTGCTTATTATAAACAGAGCATTGACTTAAATATTTGTTGTTTGTATAAATAACGTATACCAATAAAATATCTTTAAAAAATTGTCTCCCTTTGACCATTTCGTATTGTGTGAGGTCAAATATATTTATTTTTAGTGGATATCCGGATAAAGAATAGAACGGCCAGTTTTTTTTGTGGGGTTGTGGCGAGGATCAAGACGATGATTACACCCTCCAATGGATAATGCAGGTTCTAATCCTGTTGATGGACATATTTTCTTGATTATTTTTCTCAAACGCGCTGCCTGGTAGACTAAATATTCACTGTTAAAAAAAACGGAACGTTTACTCAAACACGAGTATCCACTAAAAATAAAGTTTGAAGTAATAAAATATGTCGGATTAGAAAATAAAGATCCATTAACTCTTGAGAAATATATATATATATATATATATATATATATATATATATATATATATATATATATATATATATAGATATAGATATATATATATATATATATATATATATATATATATATATATGTTTCTCATGTATATGTTTCAGGTATATGTTTCTCATAAGTCTCTCTCTCTCTCTCTCTCTCTCTCTCTCTCTCTCTCTATATATATATATATATATATATATATATATATATATATATATATATATATATGTTTCTCATTAGTCTCCTTTATATATATATGAGCACGGTTTTTCATACTAGAACCCTGCTTTCTTCCTATTATAAAGATAGGCTGTCCTATTTTCATAAAAATTCTGTTGCTTATAAATTCAAATGCCGTATATATATATATATATATATATATATATATATATATATATATATATATATATATATATATATATATATAAACTAATGAAGGCTAGATTATTGTTTTCAAAAATAAATAATCAAACACCTAACGCCGAAATAATATTGTAGCATTCATTAGTTTAAAAACGAAAAATAAAGCGTTAAGAGGTCATTTGATAAAAATCGCCTGAGGAGACCGTAAGGTTAAAACCAAGGTAGCGGATTCAGGGAGTTATGCATACACACACACATATATATATATATATATATATATATATATATATATATATATATATATATACAATGTAATTAATTAAGGGTGTAATGATGCCAATCTTTCATCTTATAATTTCAGAGATAAAATAAAATTATAACCATTGTGTCTATAGCAAATATGAGAACACAAATACGAATTGAAAAATGTATAAAAATGATAATTCTTCATCTTAGAAATTCAGAGAAGGACTTTTCATTGCTTTGGACCTTCAAAATTATTCATTGTTGATGTTTATGCGATCATTCCTTGTTCCTATCGAATAAGATTGCATTTTAAAAAATAATAAAATTTTCATTATTGTAAGATAATAATTATGACGCTACCAGAAGCAATAAACGTAATTATAATTAAAATGATGACAATAATAATAATAATAATAATAATAATAATAATAATAATAATAATAATAATAATAACAGCAACAACAATAATAATAAATCGTACAATGCGAATAATCATGGTGACCGGCATGTCCATTCGCTAGATTCATTCGACCGGTTTTCAAATCAACACCTTTCGATGCTACCGCCACTGTCGTTCCCCCAAAGGCACCAATGGCCGGCGTCTCAGTTATCTCCCTTGACTGACTTTCCCAACGGTGATAATTTAATGGTTTCCAACTTACGCGCTCGCACAGGCGCCATACTGAGTAGACGTTATTATTTCACTGTTGGAGGATTTTCTATAGAAGAATTAAGAATGGAACAACAGAAAAGAAAACGTTTCTCTGTGAATGCATGGATTTGCTTCTTCATTTTTTTTCCATTTTTTCTTTTCCTTTCTTCATTTATATCTTTATTCTTATTATTGTTTTTTGGAAACGTTTACCTCAATTATGCGCGTATGATGATGTGGGTATCTGAGTGTATCAAATCGGTTGTTTTCTGGAACGGGGCCGGTGGGGAAATTCACTATAGGTGTGGGAGAGATTAAAGTGACTTTGTGAAAAACGCAATGCGTGCAAATTGTGAGATGCGTGTGTGTATAAGTGAATAAAAAAATATATACATACAAATGAAAGATCTAGCATAGATAGATAGATAGATAGATAGATAGATAGATAGAATTTTCAACTGTCTCTTCCTGATATTAAGTATAAGATTTCATTTTTTTTCTATTTTCTCTAAACCTCATCATTGATCAAATGTTGGGTCCATAGTATCCTCAGCATCCTTCAGTAAAAATTTCAACAGTCTCTTCCAGATGTTAAATATAAGTTTTCATTTTGTTTCCATTTTCTCTAAACCTGATCGTTGATCACATGTTCGGTCCATGGTATCCTCAGCATCCTTCTGTAGAAATTTAAACTGTCTCTCCCTGGTGTTAAGTATGAGTTTTCATTTTATTTCCATTTTCTCTAAACCTCGTCGTTGATCACATGTTGGGTCCATGGTATCCTCACAATCCTTCTGTAGAAATTTCAACTCTCTCTCTTCCTGATGTGGAGAATAAGTTTTCATTTTGTTTCCATTTTCTCTAAACCTCATAGTTGATCACATGTTGGGTCCATGGCAACCTCAGTATCCTTCTGTAGAATTTTCACCTGTCTCTTCCTGATGTTAAGTATACGTTTTCATTTTGTTTCCATTTTCTCTAAACCTCATCATTGATCACATTCTCGGTCCGGGGTATCCTCAGCATCCTTCTATAGAAATTTCAACTGTCTCTTTCTGATGTTAAGTATAAGTTTTCATTTTGTGTCCATTTCCTCAAAAACCTCTCGTTGATCACAAGTTGGGTCCATAGTATCCTCAGCATCCTTCTGTAGAAATTTCAACAGTCTCTTCCTGATGTTAAATATGAGATTTCATTTTGTTTCCATTCTCTAAACCTCATCGTTGATCACATGTTCGGTCAATGGTATCCTCAGTATCATTCTGTAGAAATTTCAACTATCTTTTAATGATGTTAAGTATAAGTTTTCATTTTATTTCCATTTTCTCTAAACCTCATCGTTGATCACATGTTCGGTCCATGGTATCCTCAGTATCCTTCTGTAGAATTTTAAACTGTCTCTTCCAGATGTTAAGTATAAGTTTTCATTTTGCTTCCATTTTCTCAAAAACGTCATCGTTGATCAAAATTTGGGTCCATAGTATCCTCAGCAACCTTCTGTACAAATTTCAACTCTCTCTTCCTGATGTTAGGTATAAGTTTTCATTTTCTTTCCATTTTCTCGAAACCTCATCGTTGATCGCATGTTCGGTCCATGGTATCCTCAGTATCCTTCTGTAGAATTTTAAACTGTCTCTTCCTGGTTCTTAGTATACGTTTTCATTTTGTTTCCATTTTCTCTAAACCTCAGCGTGGATCACATGTTGGGTCCATGGTATCCTCATCATCCTTCTGTAGAAATTTCAACTGTCTCTTCCTGATGTTGAGTATAAGATTTCATTTAGTTTCCATTTTCTATAAACCTCATAGTCGATCACATGTTCGGTCCATGGTATCCTCATCATCCTTCTGTCGAAATTTCAACTATCTCTTCTTGATGTTAGGTATAAGTTTTCATTTTATTTCCATTTTCTCTAAACCACATCGTTGATCACATGTTCGGTCCATGGTATCATCAGTATCCTTCTGTAGAATTTTCAACTGTCTCTGCCTCATTTTAAGTAAAAGTTTCCTTTTTGTTTCCATTTTCTATAAACCTCATCATTGACCAAATTCTCGGTCCGTGGTATCCTCAGCATCCTTCTGTAGAAATTTCAACTGTCTCTGCCTCATTTTAAGTAAAAGTTTCCTTTTTGTTTCCATTTTCTCTAAACGTCATCATTGACCAAATTCTCGGTCCGTGGTATCCTCAGTATCCTTCTGTAGAATTTTCAACTGTCTCTGCCTCATTTTAAGTAAAAGTTTCCTTTTTGTTTCCATTTTCTATACACCTCATCATTGCCCAAATTCTCGGTCCGTGGTATCCTGAGCATCCTTCTGTAGAAATTTCAACTATCTCTTCCTGATATTAAGTATAAGTTTTCATTTTTTTTCTATTTTCTCTAAACCTCATCATTGATCACATGTTGGGTCCATAGTATCCTCAGCATCCTTCCGTAAAAATTTCAACAGTCTCTTCCAGATGTTAAATATAAGTTTTCATTTTGTTTCCATTTTCTCTAAACCTGATCGTTGATCACATGTTCGGTCCATGGTATCCTCAGTATCCTTCTGTAGAATTTTAAACTCTCTCTTCCAGATGTTAAGTATAAGTTTTCATTTTGCTTCCATTTTCTCAAAAACCTCATCGTTGATCAAAATTTGGGTCCATAGTATCCTCAGCAACCTTCTGTAAAAATTTCAACTGTCTCTTCCTGATGTTAGGTATAAGTTTTCATTTTCTTTCCATTTTCTCGAAACCATATCGTTGATCGCATGTTCGGTCCATGGTATCCTCAGTATCCTTCTGTAGAATTTTAAACTGTCTCTTCCTGGTTCTTAGTATACGTTTTCATTTTGTTTCCATTTTCTCTAAACCTCAGCGTGGATCACATGTTGGGTCCATGGTATCCTCATCATCCTTCTGGAGAAATTTCAACTGTCTCTTCCTGATGTTGAGTATAAGATTTCATTTAGTTTCCATTTTCTATAAACCTCATAGTCGATCACATGTTCGGTCCATGGTATCCTCATGATCCTTCTGTCGAAATTTCAACTATCTCTTCTTGATGTTAGGTATAAGTTTTCATTTTATTTCCATTTTCTCTAAACCTCATCGTTGATCACATGTTCGGTCCATGGTATCATCAGTATCCTTCTGTAGAATTTTCAACTGTCTCTGCCTCATTTTAAGTAAAAGTTTCCTTTTTGTTTCCATTTTCTATAAACCTCATCACTGACCAAATTCTCGGTCCATGGTATCCTCAGCATCCTTCTGTAGAAATTTCAACTGTCTCTGCCTCATTTTAAGTAAAAGTTTCCTTTTTGTTTCCATTTTCTATAAACGTCATCATTGACCAAATTCTCGGTCCGTGGTATCCTCAGTATCCTTCTGTAGAATTTTCAACTGTCTCTGCCTCATTTTAAGTAAAAGTTTCCTTTTTGTTTCCATTTTCTATAAACCTCATCATTGACCAAATTCTCGGTCCGTGGTATCCTCAGCATCCTTCTGTAGAAATTTCAACTATCTCTTCCTGATATTAAGTATAAGTTTTCATTTTTTTTCTATTTTCTCTAAACCTCATCATTGATCACATGTTGGGTCCATAGTATCCTCAGCATCCTTCCGTAAAAATTTCAACAGTCTCTTCCAGATGTTAAATATAAGTTTTCATTTTGTTTCCATTTTCTCTAAACCTGATCGTTGATCACATGTTCGGTCCATGGTATCCTCAGCATCCTTCTGTAGAAATTTAAACTGTCTCTTCCTGGTGTTAAGTATGAGTTTTCATTTTATTTCCATTTTCTCTAAACCTCGTCGTTGATCACATGTTGGGTCCATGGTATCCTCACAATCCTTCTGTAGAAATTTCAACTCTCTCTCTTCCTGATGTGGAGAATAAGTTTTCATTTTGTTTCCATTTTCTCTAAACCTCATAGTTGATCACATGTTGGGTCCATGGTAACCTCAGTATCCTTCTGTAGAATTTTCACCTGTATCTTCCTGATGTTAAGTATACGTTTTCATTTTGTTTCCATTTTCTCTAAACCTCATCATTGATCACATTCTCGGTCCGGGGTATCCTCAGCATCCTTCTATAGAAATTTCAACTCTCTCTTCCTGATGTTAAGTATAAGTTTTCATTTTGTGTCCATTTTCTCAAAAACCTCTCGTTGATCACAAGTTGGGTCCATAGTATCCACAGCATCCTTCTGTAGAAATTTCAACAGTCTCTTCCTGATGTTAAATATGAGATTTCATTTTGTTTCCATTTTCTCTAAACCTCATCGTTGATCACATGTTCGGTCCATGGTATCCTCAGTATCCTTCTGTAGAAATTTCAACTATCTCTTAATGATGTTAAGTATAAGTTTTCATTTTATTTCCATTTTGTCTAAACCTCATCGTTGATCGCATGTTCCGTCCATGGTATCCTCAGCATTCTTCTGTCGAAATTTCAACTATCTCTTCTTGATGTTAGGTATAAGTTTTCATTTTATTTCCATTTTCTCTAAACCTCATCGTTGATCACATGTTCGGTCCATGGTATCCTCAGTATCCTTCTGTAGAAATTTCAACTATCTCTTAATGATGTTAAGTATAAGTTTTAATTTTGTTTCCATTTTCTCAAAAGCCTCATCGTTGATCAAAAGTTGGGTCCATAGTATCCTCAGCAACCTTCTGTACAAATTTCAGCTGTCTCTTCCTGATGTTAGGTATAAGTTTTCATTTTGTTTCCATTTTCTCTAAACCTCATCGTTGATCACATGTTGGGTCCATGGTATCCTCACAATCCTTCTGAATAAATTTCAACTGTCTCTTCCTGATGTTAAGTATCTGTTTCATTTTGTTTCCATTTTCTCTAAACCTCATAGTTGATCACATGTTCGAAACATGGTAACCTCAGTATCCTTCTGTAGAATTTTCAACTGCCTCTTCCTCATGTTAAGTAAAAATTTCCGTTTTGTTTCCATTTTCACAATCCTTCTGTAAAAATTTCAACTGTCTCTTCCTGATGTTAAGTATAAGTTTTCATTTTGTTTGCATTTTCTGTAAACCTCATAGTTGATCACATGTTGGGTCCATAGTATCCTCAGCATCCTTCTGTAGAAATTTCAACTGTCTCTTCCAGATGTTAAGTATAAATTTTCATTTTGTTTCCATTTTCTCGCGACCTCATCGTTGATCACATGTTCGGTCCATGGTATCCTCAGCATTCTTCTGTAGAAATTTCAACTGTCTCTTCCTGATGTTAAGTATAAGTTTTCATTTTGTTTGCATTTTCTGTAAACCTCATAGTTGATCACATGTTCGGTCCATGGTATCCTCAGCAACCTTCAGTAGAAATTTCAACTGTCTCTTCCTGATGTTAAGTTTTCATTTTGTTTCCTTTTTCTCTAAACCTCATCGTTGATCACATGTTCGGTCAATGGTATCATCAGCATTCTTCTGTAGAAATTTCAACTGTCTCTTCCCGATGTTAATTATAAGTTGCCTTTTGATTTCATTTTCTCTAAACCTGATCGTTGATCATATGTTGGGTCCATGGTATCCTCAGCATCCTGCGGTAGAAATTTCAACTGTCTCTTCCTGATGTTAAGTATAAGTTTTCATTTTGTTTCCATTTTCTCTAAACCTCATCGTTGATCGCGTGTTCGGTCGATAGTATCCTCAGCATCATTCTGTAGAAATTTCAACTGTCTCTTCCAGATGTTAAGTATAAGTTTTCATTTTGTTTGCATTTTCTTTAAACCTCATAGTTGATCACATGTTGGGTCCATGGTATCCTCAGCATCCTTCTGTAGAAATTTCAACTGTCTCTTCCAAATGTTAAGTATAAGTTTTCATTTTGTTCGCATTTTCTGAAAACCTCATAGTTGATCACATGTTGGGTCCATGGTATCCTCAGCGTCCTTCTGTAGAAATTTCAACACTCTCTTCCTGATATTACGTATAACTTTTTATTTTGTTTCCATTTTCTCTAAACTTCATCGTTCATGACATGTTGGGTCCATGGTATCCTCACAATCCTTCTGTAGAAATGTCAACTGTCTCTTCCTCATGTTAAGTATAAGTTTTCATTTCGTTTCCATTTTCTCGAAACCTCATCGTTGATCACATGTTGGGTCTATGGTATCCTCATCAAACTTCTGTAGAAATTTCAAGTGTCTCTTCCTCATGTTAAGTATAAGTTTTCATTTAGTTTCCATTTTCTCTAAACCTCATCGTTGATCACATGTTGGGTCCATGGTATCCTCAATATCCTTCTGTAGAAATGTCAACTGTCTCTTCCTCATGTTAAGTATAAGTTTTCATTTCGTTTCCATTTTCTCGAAACCTCATCGTTGATCACATGTTGGGTCTATGGTATCCTCATCAAACTTCTGTAGAAATTTCAACTGTCTCTTCCTCATGTTAAGTATAAGTTTTCATTTTGTTTCCATTTTCTCTAAACTTCATCGCTGATCACATGTTGGGTCAATGGTATCATCAGCATTCTTCTGTATAATTTTCAACAGTCTCTTCCAGATTTTAAGTATAAGTTTCCTTTTTGTTTCCATTTTCTCTATACCTCATCGTTGATCACAGGTTCGGTCCATGGTATCCTCTGCATCCCTCTGTCGAAATTTCAACTGTCTCTTCCTGATGTTAGGTATAAGTTTTTATTTAGTTTCCATTTTCTCTACACCTCATCATTGATCACATTCTCGGTCCAGGGTATCCTCAGCATCATTCTGTAGAAATTTCAACAGTCTCTTCCTGATGTTAAGTATAAGATTTCATTTTATTTCCATTTTGTCTAAATCTCATCGTTGATCGCATCTTCGGTCCATGGTATCCTCAGCATCCTTCTGTCGAAATTTCAACTGTCTCTTCCTGATGTTAGGTATAAGTTCTCATTTTTTTTTCAATTTTCTCTAAACCTCATAGTTGATCACATGTTCGATCCATGGCAACCACAGTATCCTTCTGTAGAATTTTCAACTGTCTCTTCCTCATGTTAAGTAAAAATTTCCGTTTTGTTTCCATTTTTACAATCCTTCTGTAAAAATTTCAACTGTCTCTTCCTGATGTTAAGTATAAGTTTCATTTTGTTTCCATTTTCTCTAAACCTCATCGTTGATCACATGTTGGGTCCATGGTATCCGCACAATACTTCTGAAGAAATTTCAACTCTCTCTTCCTGATGTTAAGTATAAGTTTTCATTTTATTTCCATTTTGTCTAAACCTCATCGTTGATCGCATGTTCGGTCCATGGTATCCTCAGCAACCTTCTGTAGAAATTTAAACTGTCTCTTCCTGATGTTAAGTATAAATTTCCATTTTGTTTCCATTTTCTCTAAAGCTCGTCGTTGATGACATGTTGGGTCCATGGTATTCTCAGCAACCTTATGTAGAAAGTTCAACTGTCTCTTCCTCATATTAAGTATAAGTTTTAATTTTGTTTCCATATTCTCTAAACCTCATCGTTGATCACATGTCGGGTCCATGGTATCCTCATTATCCTTCTGTAGAAATTTCAACTGTCTCTTCCTGATGTTAGGTATAAGTTTTCATTTTGTTTCCATTTTCTCTAAACCTCATCGTTCATCACATGTTCGGTCCATGGTATCCTCAGCATCCTTCTGTTGAAATTTCAACTGTCTCTTCCTGATGTTAGGTATAAGTTTTCATTTTATTTCCATTTTGTCTAAACCTCATCCTTGATCGCATGTTCGGTCCATGGTATCCTCAGCAACCTTCTGTAGAAATTTAAACTGTCTCTGCCTGATGTTAAGTATAAATTTCCATTATGTTTCCATTTTCTCTAAAGCTCGTCGTTGATCACATGTTGGGTCCATGGTATTCTCAGCAACCTTCTGTAGAAATTTCAACTCTCTCTTCCTCATGTTAAGTATAAGATTTAATTTTGTTTCCATTTTCTCTAAACCTCATCGTGGATCACATGTTGGGTCCATGGTATCCTCATCATCCTTCTGTAAAAATTTCAACAGTCTCTTCCTGATGTTAAGTATAAGTTTTCATTTTGTTTCCATTTTCTCTAAACCTCATCGTTGATCACATGTTGGGTCCATGGTATCCTCACAATCCTTCTGAAGAAATTTCAACTGTCTCTTCCTGATGTTAAGTATCTGTTTCATTTTGTTTCCATTTTCTCTAAACCTCATCGTTGATCACATGTTCGGCCCATGGTATCATCAGCATTCTTCTGTAGAAATTTCAACTGTCTCTTCCAGATGTTAATTATAAGTTGCCTTTTTGATTTCATTTTCTCTAAACCTGATCGTTGATCATATGTTGGGTCCATGGTATCCTCAGCATCCTGCGGTAGAAATTTCAACTGTCTCTTCCTGATGTTAAATATAAGATTACATTTGGTTTCCATTTTCTTAATACCTCATCGTTGATCACATTTTCGGTCCATGGTATACTCAGCATCCTTCTGTCGAAATTTCAACTGTCTCTTCCTGATGTTAGGTATAAGATTTCATTTTGTTTCCATTTTGTCTAAATCTCATCGTTGATCGCATGTTCGATCCATGGTAACCACAGTATCCTTCTGTAGAATT
Organism: Acanthosepion lycidas; assembly: GCA_963932145.1. NCBI lineage: Eukaryota > Metazoa > Mollusca > Cephalopoda > Sepiida > Sepiidae > Acanthosepion > Acanthosepion lycidas. The sequence continues at coordinate 54,662,101 of OZ010611.1, forward strand.
TTCAACTGTCTCTTCCTCATGTTAAGTAGAAATTTCCGTTTTGTTTCCATTTTCACAATCCTTCTGTAAATATTTCAACTGTCTCTTCCTGATGTTAAGTATAAGTTTTCATTTTGTTTCCATTTTCTCAAAACCTCACAGTTTATCACATGTTGGGTCCATGGTATCCGCACAATACTTCTGAAGAAATTTCAACTCTCTCTTCCTGATGTTAAGTATAAGTTTTCATTTTATTTCCATTTTGTCTAAACCTCATCGTTGATCACATGTTGGGTCCATGGTATCCTCACAATCCTTCTGAAGAAATTTCAACTGTCTCTTCCTGATATTAAGTATAAGTTTCATTTTGTTTCCATTTTCTCTAAACCTCATCGTTGATCACATGTTGGGTCAATGGTATCCTCAGTATCTTTCTGTAGAAATTTCAACTGTCTCTTCCCGATGTTAAGTATAAGTTTTCATTTTGTTTCCATTTTCGGTAAACCACATTGTTGATCACATGTTCGGTCCATGGTATCCTCAGTATTCTTTTGTAGAATTTTCAACTGTCTCTTCCTCATGTTGAGTATAAGTTTTCATTTTTTTTTCCATTTTCTCTAAACCTCATCGTTGATCACCTGTTAGGTCCATGGTATCCTCAGCAACCCTCAGTAGAAATTTCAACTGTCTCTTCCTGATGTTAAGTATAAGTTTTCATTTTGTTTCCTTTTTCTCTAAACCTCATCGTTGATCACATGTTCGGTCCATGGTATCATCAGCATTCTTCTGTAGAAATTTCAACTGTCTCTTCCAGATGTTAATTATAAGTTGCCTTTTTGATTTCATTTTCTCTAAACCTGATCGTTGATCATATGTTGGGTCCATGGTATCCTCAGCATCCTGCGGTAGAAATTTCAACTGTCTCTTCCTGATGTTAAATATAAGATTACATTTGGTTTCCATTTTCTCTATACCTCATCGTTGATCACATGTTCGGTCCATGGTATACTCAGCATCCGTCTGTCGAAATTTCAACTGTCTCTTCCTGATGTTATGTATAAGTTTTCATTTAGTTTCCATTTTCTCTACTTCTCATCATTGATCACATTCTCGGTCCAGGGTATCCTCAGCATACTTCTGTAGAATTTTCAACAGTTTCTTCCTGATGTTAAGTATAAGATTTCATTTTATTTCCATTTTGTCTAAATCTCATAGTTGATCACATGTTCGATCCATGGTAACCACAGTATCCTTCTGTAGAATTTTCAACTGTCTCTTCCTCATGTTAAGTAAAAATTTCCGTTTTGTTTCCATTTTCACAATCCTTCTGTAAAAATTTCAACTGTCTCTTCCTGATGTTAAGTATAAGTTTTCATTTTGTTTTCATTTTCTCTAAACCTCATCGTTGATCACAAGTTGGGTACATAGTATCCTCAGCATCCTTCTGTAGAAATTTCAACTGTCTCCTCCTGATGTTACATATAAGTTTTATTTGTTTCAATTTTCTATAAACCTCATCGTTGATTGCGTGTTCGGTCCGTGGAATCCTCAGTATCTTTCTGTAGAAATTTCAACTGTCTCCTCCTCATGTTAAGTATAAGGTTTCATTTTGTTTCCTTTTTCTCTAAACCTCATCGTTGATCATATGTTCGGTCCATGGTATCCTCAGCAACCTTCTGTAGAAATTTCAACTGTCTCTTCCTTATGTTAAGTATAAGTTTACTTTTTTATTCCATTTCCTCTAAACCTCAACGTTGATCACATGTTGGGTCCATGATATCCTCATCATCCTTCTGTAGAAATTTCAACTGTCACTTCCTGATGTTAAGTATAAGTTTTCATTTTTTTTCCATTTTCTCTAAACGTCATCGTTGATCGCGGGTTCGCTCCATGGAATCCTCATTATCTTTCTGTAGAAATTTCAACTGTCTCATGTTAAGTATAAGTTTTGATTTTGTTTCCATTTTCTCTAAACCTCATCGTTCATCACATATTCGGTCCATGGTATCCTCAGCATCATTCTGTAGAAATTTCAACTCTCTCTTCCTGATGTTATGTATAAGTTTTCATTTTGTTTCCATTTTCTGTAAACATCATAGTTGATCACATGTTGGGTCTATGGTATCCTCAGCATCCTTCTGTAGAAATTTCAACTGTCTCTTCCAGATGTTAAGTATAAGTTTTCATTTTGTTTGCATTTTCCGTAAACCTCATAGTTGATCACATGTTTGGTCCATGGTATCCTCAGCATACTTCTGTAGAAATTTCAACTGTCACTTCCTGATGTTAAGTATAAGTTTTCATTTTGTTTCCATTTTCTCTAAACCTCATCGTTGATCACATGTTCGGTCCATGGTATCCTCAGCATCCTTCTCTAGAAATTTCAACTGTCTCTTCCTGATGTTATGTATAAGTTTTCATTTTGTTTCCATTTTCTCTAAACCTCATCGTTGATCACATGTTGGGTCCATGGTATCCTCAGCATCCTTCTGTAGAAATTTCAACTGTCTCTTCCTGATGTTAAGTATAAGTTTTCATTTTGTTTCCATTTTCGGTAAACCTTATAGTTGATCACATGTTGGGTCCATGGTATCCTCTGTGTCCTTCTGTAGAAATTTCAACTCTCTCATCCTGATATTAAGTATAAGATTTCATTTTGTTTACATTTTCTGTAAACCTCATCGTTGATCACATGTTCGGTCCATGGTATCCTCAGCATTCTTCTGTAGAAATTTCAACTGTCTCTTCCAGATGTTAAGTATAAATTTTCATTTTGTTTCCATTTTCTCGCGACCTCATCATTGATCACATGTTCGGTCCATGGTATCCTCAGCATCCTTCTGTAGAAATTTCAACTGTCTCTTCCTGATGTTAAGTATAAGTTTTTATTTTGTTTGCATTTTCTCTAAACCTCATAGTTGATCACATGTTGGGTCCATGGTATCCTCAGCATCCTTCTGTAGAAATTTCAACTGTCTCTTCCTGATGTTAAGTATAAGTTTTCATTTTCTTTCCATTTTCTCTAAACCTCATCGTTGCTGACATGTTCGGTCCATGGTATCCTCAGTATCCTTCTGTAGAATTTTCAGCTGTCTCTTCCTGATGTTATGTATAAGTTTCCTTTTTGTTTTTATTTTCTCTAAACCTCCTTGTTGCTCACATGTTTGGTCTATGGTATCTTCAGCAGCCTTCTGTAGAATCACTTTTCTGTTGCTTCAAGTTTCTTCTTCATCTTTTTATCGTTCAACATCTTCTGACATACACAAGGACATATATCACCTAATAGTTCAATAGTTTTTTTCTTTTGTTCCTGATGAAATTTTCTTTTATCTTCATACTCTGCTTAGCTTTTGGAATGCAACGTTTGCCATCCTAACTTCCCTTCGGATCTCAGTGTCGTACATTCCATCCTCTGTTAGAACAAACAAGATCGTATTTATCCATTGACATGTACGTAAATTCAAAACAGATTTATCAATGTAAGTAGCTGAGCTGCAAAACCTTTTACTGATTAAAAATTGAAATCAAAAAATATGCCCTTTGAACCCGCATAAACGTGTTCAGGGTCGGTTTACCTCCCCGAAAGAGACTCCGCTCTTCGGCGTAACCTCGATCGGGTTCCTCCCCGCCCGAAGGCAGAGAGTTCAACTGATCAGCCGATCAGCCGGTCACCCGACTTCGGGCTGAACTCACTGCTTCCTCTTGAGGCGCAGTGTTTATTACGTATGCAATAGTGCATTATGTTATTATGGGTAAGGTCCCATAACACCTTCAGTAATGGTACGAACATTCTTACTCTGGCTTCCATCTTCAAACTCCATCTGAGAAAGATTCGAAACCAGCTTCAAACGGACGTATTAATATAATCAGCTCGAAAACTGAGGAAGGTACTGTTGTATTCCTAGACAATCAGTGTCATTTGATCTTTAACAAATTACTGAATATTATTGGTATGACGACTTGAAAAGTATAGGTAGTTTTGAGGTCCAAGATGTTTATCTAAATAATGGACCTTGATAATAAGAGCAAGAAATACAGAAAATAACAGCAATATGAATCGGACAAATAATATATCGGGTGTTACGTTATTGTCCAACTCACAAAATTTTCAATATCTAATAAAAAAAATAATTGAGGTTTTTAGATGAGACATTCAGCCATCTTGACACCATTTGTCGTAAGAATCAATGAAAAACTTTTTGAGCTATTCAGCTAGAAAGGGAACAGGTTAAAATCACTTTAGCCCTGCCGAGTGAGAGATAAAATATAATTCAGGTCTTCAGTAATGGTACCAACATTCATATTCTGGCTTCCATCTTCAAAATCCATTGAAGAAACATCAAGAGAACGGTGAATAAATTTTATAAAGAGGGAGCAATAGAGAGAAAAACTGGATCAGAAAGTCACAACAGGAAGAGGGATCCTCGTTTCAACATAGAGCTGAAGAGATCAATTAGGAAAAGTGGTTGGTTTCAGCCTGTATTTCATTCGCCTTGTATCGTCTAATT
>OZ010611.1:54671587-54706587 GCA_963932145.1 Acanthosepion lycidas
AATCCAGTATAATATATATCTACGCCAACATATTAACGCCCAGTCTATACTAACACCTGAAGATTGCTTTATGCATGAAACTACGAATCGTGCTATTGGTGGGTTTTAATATGTATATTTATTAATATATATATATATATATATATATATATATATATATATATATATATATATATATATATTATACTTCGACATGAAAACAATAGACAAAAACTAAAAATCCTTGAAGCATTATACATCAAACAGTTGAAACCCAACCTAAACAAAATCAATTATGGCATCTCTACAAATATTCTTAAATGTCTATAATTGGTAACAGAAGCCATTGGTTCATACCAACGGCTTCCCATACTTCTCGAATTCACTCTCGTGTGGTCATGTGTGACGTCATGAGATGCGGTGCGATTTTCGCTTCTAGCGTCTTATATGCGCGTGTTTATCGTTGCTTAGAAATCTTCTATGTAAACAATGACAGACTATCATCACTGTCTTGTCCGTATATTGTTTAATATGTTGTAATTGACATCTTTGATAATGGCTTAGATTGTATTAAAAAAATATGGATCAATACTGTGAATTTCTTTCCTCTTTCAACGATAATGTTATTAAACTTATCAGAAGTTACGAAAAAAATTTACATAAAATAGACAACACTTGTCTATATTATTTAATGAAACGTGTATGAATATATATATATATATATATATATATATATATATATATATATATATATATATATATATATATATATATTTCAGTTGAGCTCTCTGGGGAGGAAAGAATAATGCAAGACTCTTCGATAAATCGAATCGAGTTCTCGCAGTGACTGAATGTTTATCTAAAAATAAACACGCATATAATTAACATTCGTCCCTTACGTGCGCCAAGGGCTTAGTGGTAGAATCCCCGACTAACTTCAGTTCAGTCGGGTTTCGATCCTAGCTAGAGGCAACCGGACGTCTAGCAACACTGATGAGCTGTGATATAGCGAAACTGTCTGCCTGTACATGGCAATATATAAATATATATATGTATGCATGTATGTATTTCGGCAGCATATTTTCATTCAAACATGTTGCATTGGACAATATAGACATAAATGTAGATATACAAAAATAAATTAATAGAACAGACATAAAAATATAATATAAAAATAGACATGACATATTTTTATAATGATCTTTTCCAGTTCCATCCTGAAAGCGTTTTACACTTCATATTTCGCATACAAGTTCTATTGCCCAACATTTAAAGACGCATTCCTGTCCACCATCACACACATATATATATATATATATATAGGCCATGATGATTGCATGAAACTTTTAGTTGTGGTTGGCCATTAGTCACCGGGATTTTTTTGTTTTTGTTTATATGGCATTGAGCTCTCGTTCTCAGGTGAGCCTCTGTAGCAGACTCCATTATGAGTTGATTAATATATATATATATATATATATATATATATATATATATATATATATATATATATATATATAATATTAACCAACTCTTTAACTAATTATTAATAATTATCCTCCGAAAAGAAAAAATTATTTGATCGCATGAGAAATTGTATAAAAAAACTAAAGAAAAGCACCTTGTCTGTTGTATTCAATGAAATGTGTAAGTAAAGAGGCGTGTTTCAGGAAAGGGTACGGAGAAAGACGGGGGAGCAAGATGAAGATATCAGAAGACGTCGTGCCCAGACCGCAATTAAATGACTAGAAGGAGTTACCCCTAAAAATAGATGACAATCACATATATGACGCTTGAAAGGTTCATAATAAAACATAACAGATATTCGTTTGCCATATTTAACAATATATATATATATATATATATATATATATATATATATATATATATATATATATATATATATATATATATATATATAATTCTGTGGACGAGACAAATTGGTATAAAATAACAATTGGAAAAAAGTCTTAGATTTTGCCGACGGGTTTCGTCTTCCGACTTTTTCAAGGCAAAAATGAAATCGAAATGTTTTTGTTGTTATAGTTACATTAAAAAATCCAAATTTAAAAAGATAGACGCTTCTGTCTAAGCCTTTTTTTTCTGGTTAATGTAAATTGCCTTTATAGTAAGGGATTTTTTCCATATCGACAATATAGTTAAATTACCTGCAAAGTGTCGATAAGTCAAACCTAAATGCTCCTCCAATAGGAGATTTTTGCAATATTTTTTTACACTATTATTCAAACAAGGAGCAAGAGCCACACAATGTTGAAGTTTACTGAATGCTATTGTTGTAAATGCGTAAGAAAAGGGAGTTAGAATGTCATTATGAGAATAGGTAACATAGATATGAGTTGACCCTAATGAGTGTCAAATTTTCTAAACCTCATTTCCTCATGTTATAGAAATTTTAATTTTTTTCCTTTCTGATTCTTAGTATGTGTACCTTTTGTTTCCGTTTTGCCTAAAACTTTCTCGTTAATTACATGTTCAGTGCATTGTATTCTCAGCATCCTTCTGTAGAGCCTTATGTCTCTTCTTCCTCCAGCAATCACGGCCATATGCGAAGAATTGGCATTACATAGCAGTTCGGTATTCTTTTCTTTGTCTTTCTATCAAAGTTTTCTGTTTCTTAACGCGAAATAGTTCAGTTCCTTGCACATTTCCCAAAATTTTCTTTCTTAATATTGTTTCTCAAATACAAAGTCCAAAGAACCACTCTAGCTAGAGGCTACTGAATGAGGTTGCTGTAAGGACGTAAGAGGGTGGAAGTAAGAAGTGTATATTAGGAGGATATGTAGAAGATAACAGTTTACACTAGACTTGTTAATATTGCAATGATGGAGAAAGCATCCTCGCGGGAGTCTATTCTACAGATAACAGTTCTAAAGAAGAAGATCCCAGAGGTGAATACTGAATCAAGGCAATATTCGTCTCGATTTTCTTTTCTTTTATAATTTAAGTTCTTTTATTTGCATTATTTACATTATTCGGACTGTTATCCTCATCTTCACTGCCATATTAACAACGTTTCGGCCGTTGTACACTCTGGCCTACTTCAGGTGTTTGGATCTCTGAGATGAGGTATTATGATTACTTGCATTATTTACATTATTTGGACTGTTATCTTAATCTTCATTACCACATTTACAACATTTCAGCCGTTGTACGCTCCGGCCTTCTTCAGGTGATCGTATCTCTGAGATAAGATATTATGATTACTTGTATTATTTACATTATTCGGACTGTTATCCTCATCTTCATTGCCATATTCAGTGAACCAAAACTTGGAGAGTTGACTTAAAGGGAAATAACTGAGACAACTGGAAGAGGTATGGCACGTGGAACTAGAACAATCAACCCCGGTGTTCGGTTCAAAATTCCAATCCCCCGAAGAAAGGCAGAGTGTAGAACAGTCGAAACGTTGTGACTATGACAATGATGATGAGGATAACAGTCTGAACAATGTAAATAATGCAAGTAATCATAACACCTCACCTCAGGGATATAGTCAGACATTTTCTTTTATATTATTATTCAATCAATACAAAACCAAAGAGCCACTCAAGCTAGAGACTACAGAATTAGGTTGTTGCACGGGCGTAAGAAGAGGGAACTAAGAAGTGCAAATTATAATGGTATGTGGCCTTTCTGAGATTCTACTATTAAATCTTTTGTATTTAGAATTAAAGAGGAACAGGTGTTATTTTTGACTGACCATTGTACCACGATTGACTAAGTAGGAGACAATGTTGGGGACTAAATTTGTAATCTGGAAACTTTCGTATTAACGTCTTAATGTATGTTTTGTGAACTTCTACTATTAAATCTTTTGTAATTGATGCAATGTCAGTCGTCTGTTCTGATTCTTCTTCTCTCTCTCCATAATTTTTCTCTTTTTTTTTCTCGTTCTTCCATACTCAGAAACACGTTGATCCTTAGTAGCATTATCGCCTTGCATGGGTGATAATATTTTTTAAAAATGGAAGAAAAGTATTTATTATTATTTGTTGCCAACCTTCGTGAAACCATCGAGAATGAAAAAAACTATGTTGAGAATTAAATTTGAAATCTTGAATCTTTTGCGTTCATTTTGGTCAGATATGTGTGCTTCTACTATTAAATAGGTTCTAATTAAAAAAGAACATGTCTTAAATTTTGACCGAGATCGTGCCGCGATTGCGAATGAAAAAGACTATTAAATAGTTTGTAATTAAAGAAGAACAGGTCTTACTTTATAACCGACCTACGTGCCGCGATTACGAATGAAAAAGACTATTAAATAGTTTGTAATTAAAGAAGAACAGGTCTTACTTTATAACCGACCTTCGTGCCATGATTGCGAATGAAAAAGACTATTAAATAGTTTGTAATTAAAGAAGAACAGGTCTTACTTTATAACCGACCTTCGTGCCATGATTGCGAATGAAAAAGACTATTAAATAGTTTGTAATTAAAGAAGAACAGGTCTTACTTTTTGACCGACCTTCATCCTTCGATTGCGAATGAAAAAGGCTATTAAATATGTTGTAATTAAAGAAGAACAGGTCTTACTTTTTGACCGACCTTTGTACCACGATTGCGAATGAAAAAGACTATTTTGGGGACAAGATTTTGAATCCTGAAACTTTTGCGTTTATGTTGGTTAGTTTTGATACTTGTACTCTTAAATCTGTTTAAATTAACAGAATTAGTCTTCCGTTTCTGATTTCGTCTATAGTTCTCTCTGTCCCCCTCCACCAACATCAGGCGTCTTTTTACACCTCTGTAAACAGACGTTTGTCTTCCATGTGTCCTTTTCAATATTTGTCCCGAGGGTTTTCACATAACGTGCCCATAGGGCTTTTGCTTGGATGCCCCTCCCCTTTGTCAGACTCAGCGATAACCTTCCGCCGGTGTCGTCTCCAAACTCACACAGCGGAAAATACCTCTTAGTCATTTTTGTCTTTTCATTTCTGGAGTTCTCATACTCACATCTGGTCAGCCCCAGCCGCCTTCTCAGCTTTTACCAAACATCTCTTTTTCTCTTTACTTCTCTCTCTCTCTCTCTATCTCTCTCTCTATCTCTCTCTCTCTCTGTGTCTGTCTTTCGCTCGCTCTGTCTCTATCTACCTTTCAATATATTATACTTTCTAGGTTTTATTTTTTCTTCTAACACAATTATATATATATATATATATATATATATATATACATGCAGCCACACATACACATACACACACATATATATATATATATATATATGTATATATATATGTGTGTGTGTGTGTGTGTGTGTGTGTGTGTGTGTGTGTGTGTGTGTGTGTCATTACAAATTTCATTTATGGAAGATTCTCATATTCAGTATTTATTTGATCTACCGGCCTGCGTGTACTCTAAAAAGCTTAAAGAATAATTACCCTCTGGCAGGATTCGCTATATATATATATATATATATATATATATATATATATATATATATATACGAATTATCACTTTATTACTTACTAATATCTAGTTGTTTGATGTATCAATACCTATATATATATATATATATATATATATATATATACAAATGTATAAAATTTTATTTATTTTTTAAAAATATGATTCCGTCGCTACATAAGAGTTCTCATGTTTCAAAGACAAGACCCAAAAACTTCAATATAATCATAAAAATTATTGAATTAAAGTATCAAGCTCTATTTCCTCCTCAAGCGAAATTTTTGGAATAACCAATCTTGAATTATAATTTAGGCCCTACTATGTATTGAACACTGTTGTTTTTTTTAAATAAAAACCGAAATACTTAAGAATCTCGGATTATTTACCTGACGTGTTTTTTCCTATTTTTCTATCTATTTGCACACACACGTGTATTGATGTTAAAGGATGAGTGAAATGTGCTATAGCTGTTTAAATCTTTTCTTTTTTTTTTCTTTTTTTCATTTTCCAATCTTCCATCTTTATCCAAAATCGTCTTCAGGGGTGCAAGTGGTAACAAAACAATACGTTGTTCATTAGTACAAGTATTTATATAAAGATGTTTGTTGTTATCCGTCACCGTATTTTTTTCGTTATGCTTTTAAATGCAAAACGGTTAACAAAGTGCTTAGAGTTCATTAGAACCTGAAAAAATTATCCATTATGGAATTTTTTCTCTCTATGTTGTAATATCATAGTCACGCGCGCATTAAAAAAAAACTGTTCCTTTACAGGCATTTCAGAACATTACTGCAGTATTCATAGTTGCTTTTATTCAGTGGCGGCTTTAATTTTTTAATATAAATTGCTTCTAGTATCTGTAATCTGAATTTGTTGTTTTCATGGTGAAGGATAGTTGTGTTGTCGATTAGTAATTTTTTATTGCAGACAGGAATGTTGTTGTAGACGTCTCGCGATGGACGAATAGTCAGACATGTGGAGTGTAAGCCTTCTTGTTAGTGTAGTTGTCGTATACCCAACATATATATATATATATATATATATATATATTTTTTTGTCGGATATGCATTCTGCCGAGGAACATTTAAACTGGTATATAATATATATAATTTAACATAGGATGCAAGGGATTCCTGGCAGTGGAAGAGAACGAGAAAACTTTAGTGAGGGGAGGGGAGGACAAAGGACAATAAAAGAACAGAATCATAAAGACAGAAGATGGCGATTGGTGTTGCATTTCTGTATACGTGGTGGCAGGGAAGCAAGAACTTGTAAGGCAGTTACCCAGGGGAGAAGTGCGAGAGAAGAAACTGTCAGAATAGAAGAGATGGTTGAAAGTTGCTAGTTCACCAGTAAAGCGATGAGACCGAACTGCCGACCAAGTAGGACGCTTGAATACATGCAGTCGAGGCACCAAGGTGGAAGGGCCACCAAGACAATTGTCATCAAAAATAAGTGTAGAAAAAACAGAGGGAAGCCATGTCACCTCGCTGAGGATATAAATGAAATCGACATGCCAGATCACGATTCATTATACTTAAAAATAGCAGTTTTTTTATACACACACATACACACACACACACACACACACACACACATATATATATATATATATGTGTGTGTGTGTGTGTGTGTGTGTGTGTGTGTAGAGAGAGAGAAGGAGGGGAGAGATACATAGATAGATAATTCATTCCCCTAATTTTCCCGCCAAGGCTAAAGAACGAGCTATAGACCACTATACATTGCTACATATATAAACGTTAGTCTCGACACCAAAATAGAATTACAATTGCGTATACATGTGTATACTCGAACACATGAATGTGTATCTGTGCTTAACCTCAGATTGTTTATATGGGTGTGTTTGTGTGAACTAAAATGCATACACCTGTATGTGTGTCTATGTATGCGAGAGTGTCATCCCAAACAAACGCTGAAGATAATTCCTCCCTCCACCACACACAAATAAGCAAAAAGAAATCCACATTTTAAGAAATCAACCAGTTTTTGTCTGATGATCGCAAACGCGTGCAAACCCAGGGTTACAAACTAATATCCATACAACTGAATATATATATATATATTTATTAAAGACATTTTTATGTTTAACGTCCTTTTTATAGATACAAGTATTTAAGTAAATGCTCTGTTTATAATAAACAGTATTAAATAACATTTAACGGCCTGAATGTCCGAGAAATTTTCATTTGACAGGATTCGAACCTGCATCCTAAACGGAAGCGTCATTTACGCTGACGTGCCTTGACCGCTCGGCCACAAAGGATCGTTCGACTGGTAAGGTTGAATTTACTGCTTATAAACTTCAATCTTCCATGAATCTCGTACATTCACAACTGCTCATGGCGTATCAGATGTAAACAAATGACGTCATACATTAAGAAATGGACAAAGTCTGACAATTTAAAAGACATTTTTATGTTTAACGTTCTTTTTATAGATACAAGTATTTAAGAAAATGCTCTGTTTATAATAAACAGTATTAAATAACATTTAACGGCCTGAATGTCTGAGAAATTTTCATAGAAAATATTCGTCCTTTGACAGGATTCGAACTTGCATCCTATACGGAACCGTCATTTAGCATGAACCGTCATTAGATCTGAAATGTCTTATACCAACTAGGCTTTCTTTTATCAGGACGACCTACGTGGCCTTATCGGTCCTAAGCCATGTCAGATCTAATGATGGATTACTCCAAGGGACGCAGGTTCGAATCCTGCCAGAGGACGCATAATTTAACGTTAACAGTTCCCTTCTCTCTGCTGTGCGACGATAGCCTAGGGTAGGATATCTGACTGATACAAAATCGGGTTTCGATCACGGCTTGAAGCAATCGGACCTCTATCCACACTGAAGAGCTGTGATACATTGAAACAGTCTGCCTGTGGATGAAAAGATATATATATATATATATATATATATATATATATATATATATTATCTCGCACAGATAGCACGACTCGGGCGTTGAGTGTAGACTGGCCGTTATGTAATTTTAATTTTAAAAATATATTTGGTTATCGTAATGCTGGCGTGTATATATATATATATATATATATATATATATATATATATATAATATTTGATATTTAATAATAATTTTGTAATAATTTAAGTAATTCTATTACAATTATTTGTTTTAAAATATGTATAGTCTATTAGTAATTAAAATTAAGAATAATATTTTAAAATTTTAGTTCAATACGAGGTATTCATCAAACAACCCTTTTTTTAAAAAAATCTTTATGTATACAAGCACAAATCTAACGGCGAAACAAAGGTGCCGAAAAACTTTTTGTTGAAAAAGACCAGACGACATGCGTTGAATGGATGTCATCATTCGTTTGAAAAAGGCACCCCTACCTACCTTGACTTAACCTCTTTTCGAAAGTAACTAATATTTTGATATAATAGTTGTCAGTGAAAAAGAATACCCTACCGACCCTTGTTAAAATCATTGTATTTCCCCGTATCCATAGAAACTAATATTATGAATGTATGTGCTTATAAAACTCAGTAAATTTCAAAATAAGTTATTCCAAAATTCACTTGAAAATGAAACAGAACTAGGGACTTTAATTTAATTCTATAATTGAATTTAAAGTTTTTAGCTTCTCTTTTTGAAACATGGTAATTCCTGTGTAGTGATGGAACCATAATTTTAAATTAGTAAATATATATATATATATATATATATATATATATATATATATATATATATATATATATATATATATATATATATGAGGTCGCACATTATGAAATGGACAAAGTCCGACAATTATTTCAAGACATTGTTATGTTTATCCGTTCTTTTTTATAGAAATATAATATTAATAATAATATAATAATATAATAATAATATAATAATATAATAATATAATATTGATGCAAATGCTCTGTTTATAATAAACAGTATTAACAACATTTACTGGCCTGAATGTCCGCGAATTTTTCATAGAAAATATGCGTCCTCCGAGAGGATACAGGTTCGATTCCTGTCGGAGAACGCATATTTTCTCGGCTTCAGTCACTTTCCCCGCGTCGTAATGTAGCTTCCCTGTGCCTTTTCTATAAATTTTCACACAAATGTCCCCGAGAAAGGTATATACATTTCTTCCTCACTCCAACTCTTTCCACGTGGGTGCTTCAAGTTATAAAGGGCCAACCTTTACCTATCCTCATGATCTTCACTTCAGACCAGATGCCCTTTAAAAATAGTTTGCCCCTTTTTTTTTTTTTTGAGGAGTGACATTTTCACCCTTCTGCCCACTCTTTGCCACATATGCAATGTTGCAATACAACCGCTCCTCGATCGTTATTTCCATGGCTAATGTTCAGATAAGCGCTCCATTCTTTCATCCGTCTTGGGGTATGACGATAAACTATATTCGAGTCCTGGGTAAGACGATAAACTACATCCAACAGCAATGCCTCTTATCAAGAGGCTTTAAGGAGCGTGGAACCACCTCTTAATGTCCCCTAATCCACCCAGCCCCGAGGTGGTAGTACCTGTTAGGGTCCTAACTATGGGCAAATAGTTAACCCTAAACATGAGTCAAAACAATATGAAAGTGTAAAAATAGGTTTTATTACCAATAATACATTTTTGAAGAAAAAAATATTAGCAGCAATAATTTTTTGAAAAGAATATTACCAGCAATAAAAATGTTGTCAGCATTAAATAACCCATTGAGGTGTTGATATGCCGTAAAACAAAACAAAGCAAACTAAACCATTTTTTCGTTCCAGTAGCTCATACATTTGTAGCGTGGACACGCCATGCTACTTGCACGAAGTTGAATCAGCCTAACTTCCCCCGTATTCCAATTACAGTGTAACACGGATATAAGAGAGTTGTCGGGACGGGAGAAGAAGTCTCTTATATCCGTGGTTTCTCTTATATCCGGGTTTGGTCTATTTTGTTTAGGTAAGTATGGCTCTAATTTAGGACCAGGGAAAAGCTCTCTTATATCCGGGCTTCTCTTATATCCGGGTCTCTTATATCCGGGTTACACTGTATAAGAAGTTCCACTTGAGCACCTTCTTCCTACGAACCGCTGCTTTGTGGAACCGACTCCCAAGAGGATATTTTCATGAGCACTATAATCTTAACTTCTTTAAGATTAGAGTTAACCGTTATCTTCGCCACATATCTCCAAAAACTCTGCCTTTTACCGTATAACCCTCTACCTCGTGTGCTTCCTGGGCGTTGTAGAGGGCGAAGAACATCGATATATATATATATATATATATATATATATATATATATATATATATATATGTGTGTGTGTGTGTGTGTGTGTGTGTGGAGGCACGGTGGAGTAATGAATTGAGGAATCGGAGAGCAGAGTTCGAATTCCAGTCGAGTTCATTACTTTCACTAACTAGCTAATACCCTTGGGGAAGGTATGAATCCATCTCTTCTCCCCCGCCACACACACACCCGGATATGGGTAAATAGCAGAAAAGAACAGGGTTTTATAGCCTTGGGCGGCAACCAGTCTAGAAGGACAACCCTGAATTCAAAATATGCGGAGGGTCATTTGGGGACCTTGGGACACATTGTGCACGAGTTCTCTGTATTCGGCTCATCCCAAAAGTGTCGTTAGTTCTGCACAAGCCTTTCCCACTATAATCCCATGATAGATTTGGGTAGTCTGGCTTTTGGTTCTAAGAACTGAGCTGCTTGACCCTCATACGTCGAAAATGACGTGAAAGTCCAGTATATATAAGCAAGCAAGCGCGCGTGTGTGTGTGTGTGTGTGTGAAAATATGTAGAAAAATAGGAAAGAACACGTTAGGTAAATAATCCGGAGTTCTTTAGTAGTTTAAAAAAAAAGGTTTAAAAAAAAACAGTGCTACATACAGAAGTAGAGCTTAAATTATAATTATTTTTTTAAAATAATTATTTATATATTATATTATATATATTATATATATATATATATATATATATATATATATATATATATATATATATATATATATATATACTAAGGTAATGATGGGTTTGGTAATCCGTATGGATAATTCCAAAGAGGATGTAATCCAGAGAAAATGGTATAGTCATATTCAAAATGGGTCATAGCAAATTCAAAATGAAATAGTCACATTCAAAATGGAATAAGCAAATTTGATTTAGGACTCAGCAAGTTCAAAATGGGTTCGACAAATTCAATTTCGGACTGAGCAATTTTCATGATAAAATAATAATGTTCAACTAAATTTTACTATTGAAATGTTTTATCTTCTAGAAGCAATCAATAAATCAAGAAAATTCATGAAAGGTTTGTGTTTTTTGGATGCAACTTTCAGCGCTTAAAATCTCTCAATATACCTGTCTTTTTTAAACTCTGTCTTGATATATGCATTTGGTATTTTATTGCTGCTTTTTTTTTTTTTAATTTGTTACGTCCCATTCTTAACTTGGCTATTTCATTTGGAATTTGCTACCTCCCATTCTGAACTTGGCTATTTCATTTAGAATTTGTTACGTCTCATTCTAAACTTGGCTATTTCATTTGGAATCTTTTAAGTCCCATTCAGAAATTGGCTATTTCATTTGGAATTTGCTACGTACCAATTTGAACTTGGCATTTCATTTCGAATTTACTTCATTCTATTCTGACTTTGGCTATTTCAATTTCAATTTGCTATGTTCCATTCTGAACTTGGCTATTTCATTTGGAATCCATTACGTCCCATTCTGAACTTTGCTATTTCATTTGGAATTTGTTACGTCCCAATCGGAACTTGGCTATTTTATTTGTAATTTGCTACCTCCCATTCTGAAATTGGCTATTTCATTTTGAATTTGCTACGTCCCATTCTGAACTTGGCAATTTCATTTTGAATTGATTACGTCTCATTCTGAACTTGGCTATTTCGTTTTGAATTTGCTACGTCCCGTTCTGAAATTGGCTTTTTCATTTGAAATTTGCTACCTACCATTCTGAACTTGGCTATTTTATTTCGAATTTGTTACGTCCAATTCTGAACTTGGCTATTTCATTTGGCATTTGCTACCTGACAATCTGACCATGGCTATTTCAATTTGAATTTGCAACATCCCATTCTGAACTTGGCTATTTCATTTGGAATTTATTACGTCCCATTCTGGAATGGGCTATTTCATTTTGAAGTTGCTACGTCTCATTCTGAACTTGGCTATTTCATTTGGAATTTGCTACGTCCCATTCTGGAATGGGCTATTTCATTTGGAATTTGCTACGTCTCATTCTGAACTTGTCTATTTCATTTGGAATTTGCTACGTCCCATTCTGAACTTGGCTATTTCATTTGGAATTTGCTACGTCCCATTCTGATCTTGGCTATTTCATTTGGAATTTGCTACCTCCCATTCTGGACTTGGCTATTGCATTTGGAATTTGCTACGTCCCATTCTGAACTTGACTATTTCATTCGTAATTTGCTACGTCCCATTCTGAACTTGGCTATTGCATTTGAAATTTGCTACGTCCCATTCTGAACTTGGCTATTTCATTTGAAATTTGTTACGTCCCATTCTAAACTTGTATATTTCATTTTTAATTTCTTACCTCCCATTCTGAACTAGGCTATTTCATTTGCAATTTTCTACGTCCCATTCTGAACTTGGCTATTTCATTTCGAATTTGCTACGTCCCATTCTGAACTTGCCTATTTCATTTGGAATTTGCTGCCTCCCATTCTGGACTTGGATATTTCATTTGGAATTTGCTACGTCCCATTCTGAACTTGCCTATTTCATTTGGAATTTGCTGCCTCCCATTCTGAACTTGGCTATTGCATTTGGAATTTGCTACGTCCCATTCTGAACTTGGCTATTTCATTTGGAATTTGCTACCTCCCATTCTGGACTTGGATATTTCATTTGGAATTGGCTACGTCCCATTCTGAACTTGGCTATTTCATTTGGAATTTGCTACCTCCCATTCTGAACTTGGCTATTTCATTTAGAATTTGTTACCTCACATTCTGAACTTGGCTATTTCATTTGGAATTTGCTGCCTCCCATTCTGGACCTGGCTATTTCATTTGGAATTTGGTACGTCCCATTCTGAACTAGGTTTTTCATTTTAAATTTGTTACATCACATTCTTCACTTGTCTATTCATTTCGAATTTGCTACGTCCCATTCTGAAATTGGCTATTCCATTTGGAATTTGCAACGTCCTATTATAAAATTGGCTATTTCATTTGGAATTTGCTACGTCTCATTCCGAACTTGACTATTTCATTCGTAATTTGTTACTTCCCATTCTGAACTTGGCTGTTTCATTTGGAATTTGCTACGTCCCATTCTGAACTTGGCTATTTCATTTTGAATTTGTTACGTCCCCCTCTGAATTTGGCTATTTCATTCGTAATTTGTTACTTCCCATTCTGAACTTGGCTGTTTCATTTGGAATTTGCTACGTCCCATTCTGAACTTGGCTATTTCATTTTGAATTTGTTACGTCCCCCTCTGAATTTGGCTATTTCATTCGTAATTTGTTACTTCCCATTCTGAACTTGGCTATTTCATTTGTAATTTGCTACGTCCCATTCTGAACTTGGATATTTCATTTGGAATTTGCCACGTCCCATTCTGAACTTGGCTATTTCATTTTTCATTGTCTATGATCCATTCTGAACATGGTTCCAAATGACTTTGATTAGGTCCCAAATTGAACTTGAATTGGAACAGTTTTGTTTTACTTTTTTCTTCCGTTCTTTCTTTCCTTCTTTTCGTTATTCTTTCTTTTTTTCTATCTTTCTTTCTTTCTCCCTTTTATTTGTCTCTTTCTTTCTTTTGTCCTTTTTAGATTTTTTCTTCCGTTCTTTTTTTTCTATTTCGTTATTCTGTCTATTTCTTTTTTCCATGTTTCTTTCCTTTTTCTTTCTTCCTTTCTTTCTTTTCTTTATTTCTTTCTATCTTTCTTTCTTATTTTTAATTTGTTTCTTTCTTTCTTTTTTCTTTCTTTCTTTCTTTATCCTTTCTTTCTTTCTTTTTATTTTTATTTATTTACTTATTAGACTTTTTTTAATGGAATATTTAATGGTCTTTCTCGCTCTTCAGTTTTTACGATCGTGAAAAAGGAGGCAAGATTGTCGTTCCCGCTTGTCAAGCGCGACCAGTATAAACTGACTGAACTCTCTGACGGGTGTTGACAGCCAGTGCCTGCTCAATGGTAGACGACGGTAACGGTCGGTCTGCTCCCTCGGAGGACGTCCAAACTTTGCGCCAACTACATACCTTTCCTCATTGGTCAGCTTTCTTCTGGAGATGACACGTGACATCGCTCAATTTTGAATCCCAACTAAAAAACGAATCCTTCTAAAGCTTTCTCTTCATCTCTTTCCTAATCTTCTCCCGTTCTACATCACTTTCTCTCACTCTTTCTTTCTCGTATTCCTCCTCTCCTTTTCTAACTCTCTCTGTATTTATATTTATCTATCCACCCACGAGGATAAAATGTGGCACAAGGCCGGTTTAATGTGGGTATCTCCGAGCCCGTAGGCTCGGCCAAAAATATAGCCTTTTTGAACCCGCCTAGACGGGTTCAAGGCCTGTCTACCTCCCCGGACGAAACCTTGCCCTTCGGCAAAGCCTCGTCCGGGTTTCTCTCTGCTAATGCATAGAGTTCGACTCTAACTCTCTCTCACTCTTTTGTTTCCCTCTCTCTTCTACCTTTATTTTTCTCTCTCATTCGCTCTTTATATCACCCTCTTCATCATATTTGCTCTCCTTTTCTCGCTCCCCATTTAAATAACTCTCTATCTCTGCTTCCATTTATATTCTCTCTCTCAACTTCCATTTTTACTCTATCTCTGCCTCTGTCTCTCTCTCTCACTCTCTCTCTCTCTCTCTCTCTTAGTCAATCTATCTTCTACTTTCTCTTAATCACTCGCTCCTTCCTATTCACTTTCTCACTTTATTTCTCACTCTTTTTTGTTCCCCCTCTCTCTTTCTAAGTATTGATCTTTCACTCACTTATTCACCCTCAGTTTATATCATCCTCTTTCTCTATCACTTTTTCACTCTCGTTTTTCTATCACCCCCTTTCTCTCTTATTCATCGCTCACTCTACTTCTTTTTCTCGTAGCCAATCTCCCTTTCTCTTTATTCACCCACCCTTTCTGTCATCTTCCCTATACACTTTCTCTCTCTCTCTCCCTCACTCTCTTTTGTTCGCTCTCAGTTTCCTGCCTTCTCTATCTCTCTCATTCGCTATATCACCTTCTTTCTCCCCATTTCTCTTGTAATCTCCCCCTCTCTTTCCCTCTCTCTGCTTCCTTCTTTCTCCCTCTTATTCAATACCTTTTTCTTTAATACCCTTTTCTTCCCGCTTAATCATTCTTTCTCCCTCACACTCTCTTTCTATCATTCACAGTGTTTTCTCTATCTCTCCTTTTCACTTTACACCACTCACTTTTGCTTATTTGTTTTCCTCTTCTAATTCACTCCCCCTACTTCCTTCTTTCTCCCTCTTAGTCAATCTCTCAATTTTCTTTAATCACCCTTTCTGTCTTAATCACTCATTTTCACCCTCCCTGCCTTTCGTTTATTCGCTCCGTCTTTCTAAATCCCACCCTCTCTCTTTTATTCGCCCTCATATTTTTCCGAAGTCAATATGTTCTTTACCTCCCCTATATATATATATATATATATATATATATATATATATATATATATATATATATATATATATCCCTTCTGCACATCCTGCTCTTCTCCCTATCAAGCTTCTATTTAGTTTCTCTCTACTCACTCATTTTACTATATATTTTTCCTTTTATCTGTCTTCCCTTATCTTCCTCTGTCTCTCTTTTTATCTCTCTCTCTCTTTCTCTCTCTCTCTCTCTGTAGTCCCTTTCCGTTTTTCAATATCAGTCTAGTTTTGTTTCTTATCGTTCTCTATTTTTCTTTCTCTCTCTTACTAACACCCGAGCAATCTCTCTCTCTCTATCTCTATCTCTCTCTCCTTCTTCTCCTTGTTTTTTCTCCAAAATCAGGATATTTCTCTCACACTCTCTCTTTCTCACTCTCTCTCTATCTCTCTCTCTCTATCTCTCTCTGTCTCTCTCTCTCTCTCTCTCTATCTATCTATCTATCTTTGCTTCTACGAAATCAGGCTAGTTCTGTTTCTTACCTTTCCCTCTCTTTCTCTCTCACTCTCACTCACTAACACCCATCCATCTCTCTCTCTTTCTCTCTTTCTCTCTCTCTGTAGCCCCCCTCTCCGCTTCTTATATATCAGAATAATTCTGTTTCTTTATCTTTCTCTCTAATTCTCACTAAGACCCAAGCAATCTCTCTTTATCTCTTTTCCTTGTTTTTTCTCCAAAATCAGTCTCTCTCTCCCTCTCTCTCTCTCTCTCTCTCTCTCTCTCTCTCTCTAACTTGACTTTTGAATATTACAAATGGTAGCTGATCATCAGAAGAAAAAATGGATATACTCAATAACGAAAGAAATCAACAATGAACAAAATGAACAAATGAAAAAATATGTCAACAGAAAAGAGGCAGCCGCTGCAGCTGTAAGGGGAGATAAATCCGAGGAGCAAAATAATACAGGGATGAAATGAGGGCTAAAACTTCTGCACGTCGAATATGCTCTCCGCAGTGTGAAAGTTGATGTAGATCAAAATCTCACCTATCAATGGCTAGGGAGATGAGCAGTCGAATCAGAAAACGAAGGATCCTGTATAGCAACACAAGACCGGAGCTTATTTACCCGGAACTACTAGGCTAATGTCATTAAAAATGGAACTTCTAAAAAATGCAATTGTTGAGCAGTTTAAGGCAAAATTAGATCACTTAGTGGCAGAATGTAAGATGGTGGCCGCATACAAAACAAGGCATGACAGAATATATTTATTTAATTTGTATATAGCATCTATATAAAAGGATCTTTTAAGATATAACAGCCACATGCGCTCTTCAGTAAAATAAATGGAGCACTTCGGCTGCTTTGCATTTGTTTACATTCGTAAAAACAATATGCTTTAGCTGCTTAACTCTGCCGAGTTAAGATAGCTCAGTGGTAGAAACCCTGACTGGCTGTTGGGTTTCAATCCTGGCTTGATGCATTCGGATGTCTAGTCGCACTAAGGAGCAGTGAGAGATCGAAAGAGTAATGTCGGCGAATATATATATATATATATATATATATATATACACACACAAGTATAAGATTGGTGTATACGGAATAAATTCCAATAACCAAAAAATACTATTCTTAAAAGACTGCTTAATACAGATTAGAGCAAATATAATTTATTCAAAAATTATAGCATAGACATCTTATAAAATCCCTACAAAAATAGCCATTTTGTTTCAAGGCTCCTGATAATGGCTATTTTTGTAGTGATTTTATAACATATTTATGCTATAATTTTCGAGTAAATTATATATATATATATATATATATATATATATATATATATATATATATATATATATATATATATATATATATATATATCTTAAAAGGAGTGGAGTAATGGATAGCGACTCAGATTGAGGGCCGAGTTCGAAATGCAGTCGAATCCATTACTTTTACTTACGTGCTAATTCCCTTGGGAAAGGTACGAAACCCCCTTCTTTCCGCAGCTATGGGTAAATAGCAGGACAGACTGGGTGACAAGCGTTCTAGGGAAAGGAAAAACTCTGAATTCAAAACCGGCCTGAGAGGGTTGGGCTCCGACAGGCTATCTTGCCTAAGAAACGCCACTTCTACTGCGGCTGCAGGGTACGTGGTACCCCTACGACCCTATGATCACAGGGAAAAATAGCATCAATAAAACCGGGCATCTTGAGAATGTAACCCAAATATAAACACGATATCCCTTTAAATTTCATTACACAGCTTAGACATATACACTGAAGGTAGTTTTATATAAAATTTAATAAATTTTGTGTACATACATATACAGGTAATGGCGCAAGTCATCTAATGCTCACACAGATTTTTAAGTGATGAAATTCAGATTTCACGTAAATATAGTTTTTTGTACTTTCTGTACGTGTGCAAAAAGACATGATCACTACTCATAAAAAAGCATATATAAATGCGGGACTTTTTGACATTTGGAATAATATCTTTACTGAGCACGAAACACCTGATAATCCAGGAACGAAGGTGTTGCTCGGGCGATCACTACCAAAAGAAAACTAGCACCATCATTGGCTATGTCGTTGGTCTAGAGAACCCCAACCCAGGTCAGATGAGACAGATGAAGCCATTCACAAGAGCTGCACATTACCTAAGAACCTTCTCAGTGCTTTCTGAAATTTTCCATTTGTGGCAAGTCATGTCAGCACCTAAAGAACTTTCGGATTTCGGAGGTTTACGGATTTGAGAATTTCGGATAAAGGATAGATACTCAACCTGTAAGGAAAAATTAATCATGAAATTTGAAAATAGCAAAATATTTAAGAAGCCTCCTGAAATCATTTATTTTTAAGCTATTACACCGTATACAAATATATGTATTTAATATATTTATATAAATACTTTATTTATATAAAGTATACTTGTGTGAAACCTGTGGTTCGGATTTTGGAGGTTTTCGGATTTGAGAATTTCGGATAAAGGATAGATACTCAACCTGTAAGGAAAAATTAATCATGAAATTTGAAAATGGAAAATGGTAAAGAAGTCTTCTGAAATCATTTATTTTTAAGCCATTACATCGTATATTTAAGTCTGCTTGTGTGAAACCTGTGCTTCGAATTTTGGAGGTTTTCGGATAAAGAATACTCAACCTGTATTTATATTGTGTAATCTGCAGGGAATACAGACTTAAAACTGAAGTTAAATGGTACAACCATAATCAGAAAACTTTAAAATTCATCCGGATGGAGGTTTTGAGAAGCGTGGAACCACCTCTTGATTGCTGCTCTTCACACGTCAACCCTAACTCAGAGTGATAGCACCAGTTAGGGTTCAAGCTATGGGCAAATAGTGAAACGTCAAACTATTAGGTTGGTGCAAAAATAATGACGTAACAATGTCGTTTTTTGACGTTAAAAAATACGTCAAAAAACGACATTGTTACGTCATTATTTTTGCACCAACCTAATAAGACCAAAACCTTCCTTTTTTATAATAAAAATACCAGCAATGCAGTTATATAAAAAATTACCAATACATTTTATCGTGAAATTACATGCAATATATTTTTATAAAAAAATATTAACGACATTTTTATAGCAAGATGATCAACAATACATTTTTATAGGAATATGATCAATAATACATTTTTATAGCAAAATGACCAACAATACATTTTATAGCAATATTATCAACAATACATTTTTATAGCAAAATGACCAATAATATTTTTAATAGCAAGATGACCAACAATATATATTTATAGCAATATGATCAACAATACATTTTTAAAAACAATGACCAATAATATTTTATAGGAAAACAATCAACAATACATAATGACTTAAAATGACCAACAATACATTTTATATCAAAATGAGCGACAATCCATTTTATAGTAGAATTAACAACAATACATTCTATAATAAAATGACTAACAATATATTTTCATAACAAGATGACCAACAATACATTTTATAGTAAAATGACCAATAACACTTTTTATAGCAAAATTATCAACATTACATTTTTACAGTAAAACGACAGTTAATACAAAGCTAGAAATGTATAAAAAAATAAATTTAATAGAAAAATTACTAGAAATACATTTTTTTAATTTCTAGCAATATATTTTATCATCTATAACTATATATATATATATATATATATATATATATATATATATACATATATATATATATATATATATATATAACATGTTTGCCCTGAAAGTGTAAAATAAAGTATAAAATATCTATAGTTGAAGACATAAGTTACATTAAAAATATTTATAAAAATAAATTTTATAGAAAAATTACTAGTAATACATCTTTTTTCATTTCTAGCAATATATTTTATCATCTACAAATATATATATATATATATATATATATATATATATATATATATATATATATATATATATATATAAACATGTTTACCCTGAAAGTGTAAAATTAAGTACAAGATATCTACAGTTGAAGACATAAATTACATTAAAAAATATTTAGATTTTGGCATTAAATGACCCGTAGAAGTCGATATGGAGCTCAACAAAAGCAACCAACCAACCTCAACCTGTAGCTGAGAGAGATAAAGTAACTATATTATGGGACTTTTCTGTGAACTTAGATCGAACATGCAAAGCAAACAGATCAGATATAATTGTTAAATTTCGCCAAAATAATGTTTGTTTGCTGCTCGTCACGAATGTATGATGCGATTAGAATATTTCTTTGAAATAATTCGGGAAGTTGAATAAATGCAAATTGAAATTGAAAAAAATGTCTCATCTTACAGCAACTTTCATCCCTGTGATAATAGGTGCATTTAGAAAGATTAAGAACGAAACCTAGAAATTTCCAAACAAAATGCCTGAGAAACCTTCTTTGCAAGAAATTCCCAAAATATGACTGGCCCTGCCTATGTATTATGGAGAGCTCTTTCGCTATCCAGGTGCGTCCAACCCACAGCCCACTTAATATTTTCATGTGGCCCACTGCACCTTAAAAACTTTAGGTATATTTTCATTTATTTTTGTAAAGTATGTCGAGAAAATTATTCTCAGATTGCAGAGACACACTGACTGGTGTGTGGGTCAAGAGCCAGAACTAAATAATTATTTATTATGTTGGTGCAAAAATAATGACGTGATAATGTCGTTTTTTTTTTTTCTAACGTTAAAAAACGACATTATTACGTCATTATTTTTGCACCAATCTAATAGCTTATCTAGAAAACTGTTATTCATATGGAGTAGTAAATTCTGCTGTGAAGAATTCTTTTGGGGCCATAATCACATCAAAACTGCTGAAAGAAATCGGTTGAGTGATTCCCATTTAACTATGATTCTTAAAATAAAGACTAGGACCATAAAAGCAGATATTGACAATATTATAAAAAGAAAGCAATGTCAAAAATCACATTGAATTTACTTTATTTTGTGTTTGTATAATTTCTTTTTTTTTTACTGTCAATAATACAGTATTATTCTAATTATATATATTTGTTATTAAAATTTGATATTCACAATGTTTTGAACTTTTGTGGCCTGGTGAATATACCTAAATTTCTAATTTGGTCCCAAAAAAAAGAAAGTTGGACAACCCTGCTTTAAACTCTCTGCACTGCTCAAATCTGTATCTGTCTGTTAAGTGCCATATGTGATATATGCTTGGTTGACCATGTCTCTTTGGACTCATGACTGACTAGACAGAAGATTTTCACCCAGAAGGCTGCCATTTCTTTCTGCAGTAGACTGGTTGCCAACCAAGGCTATAGGACTCGGTCTGTCCGTAATTTCTTCTTTTTTTTAATGTTAATAATATGATAGTATATGGAGCCCGTGCACTGCTCAGACTACAGACCCCACTTCTCAGCCATACCATAGACATATAGTAACATAAAATACAAGTTTTTGTATTGTATTTTTAGTATACTAAATCATTTAGGCATCTATTTATCTCACAAGATAACAGTAGCATCCTGTTTGGTCAAAATTCAGTCCTTTGATGGTGAAACTGTAGTGACCTCTCTAAAGTTCATGCCTGGACGGTGGTATATGGAGTCCGTGCACTGCCCAGACTACAGAGACTTCCCTACACACACACCTCTCAGCCATACCAACAAGATCCAAACGAATACCGGGCATTACATTTGAAGATGGCTTGAATGCAGGAGTTGCTGGAAAGTTGTCTGTGAAGACAGGTAACCACCTTTGGGGTTCCACTCCAGGTTTTCTGTTTGGATCTACTTCCATAGCCATTTTTGTGCTTGGATATGATCACAAGGCAGCAGAGGATTAAAATAGAGGTTTTCCTTCCTCTAGATCAGGGATGTCCAGTCTGCAAAGCCGCACTGCAGTGCACTTGATATTTTTTATGTGACCCACTGCACCCTAAAATCTTTAGGCATATTTCCATTTACTTTCGTAACATATGTTGAGAAAATTATACTCAGATTGTGCTAGTGGGTTCACTTCCCCAAGGAGAAGGGATCAAAGGCCTTTGCCAAGCAACATCATCTGGTGCGTGGGTCAAGAGCCAGAAATAAATAATTATTTAGCTTATCTAGAAAACTGTTATGCATGTGGGGTTGTATATACCGCTGTGAACAATTCTTTCCGTACATGAAAAACATCAAAACTGCTGAAATAAATAGTTCTTAGAATAAAGTATGTATTCTAGAATACTCGTCTACTAGGTCGACTAGCCAATCCCTATTGCAGACGCTTGCTCAGGCGCATTTGTGTTTATTCAACACCCACAGAGGTCACTTGTGGTTTATGCTGCAACTATGCTGAGCAGATCTTAGTTACAGTCTCTGGAAAAGAGCATGATCAACAAGGCCAGTATGGCTTTCAGGCACTTACTTGACAAATTGACCATGACGAGATTCGAACCCGGTTCTCATAGTCAGAATGCAAACGTTCTAACCACTCAGCCACGTGCCCAGAAATGCTTAGACATTCTTTTTATAGATGGTATTTATCAATCCACCCACGGGGATCGAATGTGACACAAGGCCTTTTTAATGTGGGTATCTCCGAGCCTGTAGGCCCAGCCAAAAATAAATAACTATCCAAACCCCCCGAGGGGGGCCAGTTCCGTCAACCTCCCCCAACGAAACCCTACCCTTCGGCGGAGCTTCGTCCGGGTTCCTCTCTGCAAGCAGAGAGTTCGACAGACACCCGACCCGGCAGCTCACAAAGCGCAGATACAAATATATAAGTAATTGCTCTGTTTATAATAAACAGTATTAACAACATTTACTGGCCTGAATGTCCGAGAAATTTTCATAGAAAAAATCTTAAAATAATTGTCGGACTTTGTCCATTTCATAATGTGTGACGTCATTTGTTTACATTTGGATACGCATCGAGCAGACATGAATGTATGAGAAAAAATCATTGAGAATTGTAGTTTAAAAACAGTAAAATCGACCTTGCTAACCGAAACGCTCGTCTGTCGGTAAAAGCACATCAAGCTATATGACGGTTCCGTATAGGATACAGGTTCGATTCCTGTCTGAGGACGCATATTTTCTATGAAAATTTCTCGGACATTCAGGCCGGTAAATGTTGTTTAATACTGTTTATTATAAACAGAGCATTTAGTTAAATATTTGTATCTATAAAAAGAACGTATAAACATAAAAAAAATGTCTTAAAATAATTGTCGAACTTTGTCCATTTCATAATATATATTTGTTACTAAAATTTGATATTCACATCTTGAACTTTTTAATAGTATATTTATATAAAGTACTTATGTGAATACACCAAATTTTCTAATTTGGCCCATTAGTTAAATAAAAATAAAAAAAAAAGATGCTAGCAAGATTTTTTTATTATTATTATTGAGTGTTCGGCTGATTAATGAAACCACTGCCTATTTCTTGCTCTGGTTGGCAATCGACAAGAAACGTTTCAAAGAAGAAATTTTAAAGGAACTTATTTTTTTTTCAGTAATAATATTCTTTTCCGGTACATTCTAGCGCGGTGAAAGCGTTTTACATAAGACGTCAATAATAAAAAATAAGTCAAGACCGCATATCAAGCTTTGTTTGAAACTTCGGAAAAATGTTGAGCGTTCAGCTGTCATCAAAGGATCTCGGCGATTGACAGCTTGAGGATTAGAAAATAGAATATGGGGATTTTCCTAACTAAACGGAAAGCATCCAAACATTTTAAATATCTCCTCTGCTTGTTCTTCACCTTTTGCGCTGAGATTTTTTGGGGAAAAAAAAAACATCGGACCACCCACCTGACAGTCCAGTTTGAACTGCCTACGACCTGCAACTGACACTGAGATACCGTGGTCGAGATTAAGGAGAACGTAAGGATGCAGCTGATGGCAATCCCGGAAGAGAATTTTTCAGATTGTTTTAAAAAGTTCAAAGAGACGATGGAATTAGTGTGTGAATTTACAACAAGAATAATTTGAAACGGACGAAGGTGCAAATTTCCCTGGGTAGGTTTTAGTCTTCGGACATCGCGAATATAAGAAACCAGACAATTAAAAACATTATTTTATTCGTTTTAGACTTCTACTTGTGATGAGGACATTATTAGAGGAGAAAGGAGATAAGTTTCTGCATTCTTTTAACCTAAAATTCCCGCCCAATACAAATTTTAAGCGGGAAAATAACAATGGCTAACCCTTCCTTACTACTTTCTACACCTAACCATCCACAGACACTTCCCACTTTTTTTTATTTTTTAGATTTATCGATTGATAAAATGGGTTTGGCAAATGCAGTAAAGGTTAGGTGGGGATAAGAAGTACAATATGGCCAGGCCGGACATTTGTCGCAATTGGACATTGTTCAATGTTCTCTTTTAATCATTGTAACCATTATTCTTCTTAATCTTCTTTATCTCTTATCTCTTATCTAACTTCTTCTTCTTCTTCTTATTATTATTATTATTATTGTTGTTGTTATTATTATTATTATTATTATTATTATTATTATTATTATTATTATTATTATTATTATTATTCTCTTGCCTTAATTCTATCTGTTATATTTTATTAATCCATTGGTCTTTTTCTTGCCTTTTCTTTTTTTCTTTTTTTTCTTTTTCGATACCTTCTTTCAATATGACTTTCCTTCTTCTTCTTTTCTTCTTCGTCTTCTTCTTTTCTTCTTCGTCTTCTTCTGTCTATACCAATTTCACTCTGTTTTACCATTTTCTATTCCTAGATTATTTTTCTTCTTTTTCTTCTTCTTCTTCTTCACTTTCGTTTTTTTTTTCTTTTGTTATTTCTTCTTTAATTTTTTCTTTTACTCTTCTTTTTATTATTATCCTTAATTCTATGTTATATATCACCTTTTATTAATCTGTTGGTTTTTTCTTACATTTTCTCTTTTCTTTTTATTCTTTTTCGACCTCTATCAATATTACATTTCCTTCTTCTTTCCTTTATCTTTTCTTCTTCTTCTTCTTCTTCTTCTTCTTCTGCCTGTAGCAATTTCACTCTCTTTTATTATTTTCTATTACTAGATTATTTTTCTTTTTTTTTCTTCTTTTTCTTCTTCTTCTTCTTCACTTTCGTTTTTTCTTCTATTATTTCCTCTCTACTTTTTCTTCTTTTTCGATTCCGTCAATCAGTATTACTTTTTTCTTTTTCTCTTCTCCTTCTTCTTCCTTTTCTTCTATCTATATCCGTTTTTACTTTCTTTTTCGATTTCCTTCATCAGCATTACTTTCTCTTCTTCTTTTTCTTCTTCCTTTTCTTCTCGATCTATATCCGTTTTTACATTCTTTTTTTTTTTCTATTATCACTTTATTTCTTCTTTCCTCCTCTTCTTCTTCTAGTTTTTCTTTTCGTTTTTACCTGTATGTTTTTAACATCTGTTTTTATTTATTTTCCATCGTCATCTTCATCAGAACGCGTTTCGTTTTTCCTTTTTTGTTGTTGTTGTTGTTTCTCTCACTTTATTTTTATTCTTTTTTCCTCTCTTCTATTCTTTTGTTGCTCTTATACTTTAATCTATTCTTTCCTTTTCAATATCCGTCAATATCCTTTCTTTTTTTTTTCTTTTTTTCCACGTTGTCTTTTTCTTTCCTTCTCTCCGATCCCGTTTCTTTATCTGTCTGCATTTTTACTATTCCCTCTACCACTCTTCTTTCTCTTCCTTTGTTTCCCCGTTCTTTCTCATCCTCTTTCTTTTTTTCCCTCCCTTTCTTTTTTTTCCCTCCCTTTCTTTTTTTTCCCTCCCTTTCTTTTTTTCCCGACCGACCGAGTCACGTCTCCTGATTTTTCTTGTTTTCATAGAGTTCACTGCTTTACACTAATACAGTTCACTGACAAATAATTATATGATTGCGTTGACAATGTTAAAATTACGAGAGACAAAAATCCCCGGAGGCCCCGACGGAGCCCGATAACTCCTGAAACAGTTCAGTACACCATTTGTTTATTCGTCTTTTGTTTTCACTTCTTCTTCTTCTTCTTCTTCTTCTTCTTCTTCTTCTTCTTCTTCTTCAAAATGTACGTTTTTTACACTTTCCATCTAGTCTTTTCTTAACCATTCTAATTCTTCTAATTTTTCTTTTCTTTTTCTTCTACGTCTGTTCTTTTTTTAGATTTTTAATTTCGTTACCTTTCTTCTTCTTTCCAGCCCCTCCTACTTTTTCTCCATCCATTTTTCTTCTTTGTCATCGACATCATCATCTTCTCTTTCAGATATTCATAGTTTTTCTCCTCCAAATATTCTTCTTCTTCTTCTTCTTCTTCTTCTTCTTCTTCTTCTTCTTCTTCTTCTTCTTCTTCCTCCTCCTCCTCATCCTATTCCTTCTACCTCTTTTTCTTCTTTTTCTTCTCATTATTATTATCATCATCAACATTATTATTATTATTATTGTTGTTGTTGTTGTTGTTGTTGTTATTATTCTCTTGCTTTCATTCTGTCATTCATTTTTCTTTTTTCTATTCTTCTTCTTCACCCCCTCCATTCTCCTTCTTTTACTTCTTCCATTCTCCTCCCCATTCCATTCTCCTCCCCCTTCCATTCTCCTTCTTTTACTTCTTCTACTTCTTCTCCTTATTATTATTATTCTCTTGCTTTCAGTTTATCTGTTATTCATCTCCTTTTATTTTTTTCTATTCTTCTTCATCTTCTTTACACTTTCCATTCCGTGTTTTTTATACTTTTTTCCTCTAATTATTTCTTTTGATTTTCTATTTATCTCATTCATTACGTATCTATCTATCTATCTATCTATCTATCTATCTATCTATCTATCTATCTATCAGTCTGTTCATATTTATCTAGCTATCAGTTTGTTTATATCTATCTTTCAGTCTCAGTCCGTTCATATCTATCTATCTATCTATCTATCTATCTATCTATATGTCAGTCTGTTCATATCTATCTATCTATCTATCTATCAGTTTGTTTATATCTATCTTTCACGATCAATCTATCGATATCTATCTATCTATCTATCTACCTGTCTGTCTGTCTCTCTCTCTGCCTGGCTATCTATTTGTCTATATGCATTTGTATGTATGCCTTGATCTCTATGTTAATTTATTCATATCTATCCACATACTTAAGTTTGTTTTTATCTATCCATTTCTATCTATCTATTTGTTTTTATCTATCCTTTATCTATTTATCTATCTATTTATCTATCTATATATATATATATATATATATATATATATATATATATATATATCCATCTGTCTATCTGTTCTTATCTATCCATTTCAGTTTGATCTATCTTAGTCTATTCTTCTATCTATCTATCTATCTATCTATCTATATATATATATATATATATATATACATCTGTCTATCTGTTCTTATCTATCTTCTTTTTTAGTTTGATCTATCTTACTCTATTCGTCTATCTATCTATCTATCTATATATATATATATATATATATATATATAGATATATATAGATATATATATATCCATCTGTCTATCTGTTCTTATCTATCTATTTCAGTTTGATCTATCTTAATCTATTCGTCTATCTATCTATCTATCTATCTATCTCAGTCTGTTCATATCTATTTCATTTTTTTCATATCACTATCGACATCATTCTGTACATAACTATCATTTATCGATCTCATTCTTTTCATATCTATCCATCTATCTCAGTCTGTTCATTATCTACTTTCCAACACTACCTCTCTACCTACCTACCTAACTAACTAACTATCTATCTATCTATCTATCTCTTTTCATTATCTACCTACTAGTCTATCTATCTCTCTACCAATCGAATCCTGTATATATGTGAAACTGGTAATGACGCAGCGTTAGTATTTGAATAAATGAATAAGTATTTAACTTCAAATAATTCTTTTAACTATTCTTCGATTATGTTATTTTAAATATTCAACAGTAGCCATTGACACATTTTGGATTTCAATACAAAACCAATATTCTACATTAGCTAAAACAGCTTTATCAGTTTTATTGCAATTTTCTACTTCTTATTTATGTGAATTAGGTTTCTCAACCGTAAGTAACATCAAAAATAAGAAGCGAGAAAGACTACGCTCAACTGAACAAGAAATGAGGGTCTGCTTATCGCATATTCTACCAAACATTTATGTGTGTATTTTGTTTTAATATATGGTTTTATTTCATAACATTTAAATGTATAAACTTTAAAGATTTTGCTAAGTTTACCGTGTTAATTTCATTTGCTCCCAGGTCTGCCGTGATATTTTCATTTGATACCAGTTTTGCCGTATTATTTTCATTTGCTGCTAGGTGTACAGGCATAATTTCATTTGCTCCCAGCTCTGCCGTGATATTTTCATTTGCTCCCAGGATTGCTGAGCTATTTTCATTTGCTCTTAGGATTGCCGTGATATTTTCATTTGCTCCCAGGTTTTCCGTGACATTTTCATTTGATCAACGGTTTTCCGTGATATTTTCATTTGCTCCCAGGTGTACAGGCATATTTTCATTTGCTCCCAGGACTGCCGTGATATTTTCATTTGCTCCTAGGTGTACAGGCATATTTTCATTTGCTCCCAGGACTCCCGTGACATTTTCGTTTGCTCCCAGGTGTACAGGCATATTTTCATTTGCTCCCAGGACTGCCGTGATATTTTCATTTGCTCCTAGGTGTACAGGCATATTTTCATTTGCTCCCAGGACTGCCGTGATATTTTCATTTGCTCCCAGGACTGCCGTGATATTTTCATTTGCTCCCAGGTGTACAGGCATATTTTCATTTGCTCCCAGGACTCCCGTGACATTTTCGTTTGTTCCTAGGTGTACAGGCATATTTTCATTTGCTCCCAGGGCTGTCGTGATATTTTCATTTGCTCCTAGGTTTGCCTTTGCTTAAAAAGGTTGAGAAACACTGGTTTAATCAATTGGACTTGGATCAGTATATTCATCATTATCTCGTACAAATTCTTAGAATCTCTATCTATGAAAGGCAGCATGTGTGTGTGTGTGTTTGTAACTAATGCACGGCCGCAATCTTCGACGGATTTGCACCAAAAATATACATGCATATGCTCCAAGTTAGCGGGATGGCCAAGACCGACATTGCATTTTCCAATTCCCATCGATAGTGGAAATATTCGATTCTTTCATGCTTCTACGGTAGTTTTCATGTAGTTTGCGGCCATTTTGTACTGGCCAGAGTGAGAGTTAATAACTGGCTGCCACGAATAGGCAGGAAGATTCTATTGGCCAGCGTGAGACCCAACAGCCGACTGACATGAATTTTAACTAGCATGCTCGCATGCAAAAAAAATCGATAGCTGCATTCGTCGCAAGTGGCACTTTACTCCCGTTGGCTCATTCGCTTGCTTAAACTCAACGTTGATTCTGACTCCGCAGAACTTGTTTGGGTGTGAAAAAGTATTTGTTGTTAACATTCTTTTTTCATTCGGTTTTTCCAGTTACGAGTCCTTTTTTAAAGCTGATCGATTTGTGTTCATTTTGTTTAGTTCTCTTTTCGTAACAGATTAAATGTCTAGTATAGAGCTTAGAAAAAATTCGCAGTCTGAGATAGGCAAGAAGTAAGGCATGTAGCAACATCAGCACGACAAATATTTTAAGTCAAGTGATAGCGATTGCTGTATGAGTCGTATGATTTTTGAATCAAGTACGGGCAACGGCGGGCCATGCTGCTAGTCTAAACATATTTTCTAGTTTTAAATAACCTAAAAATAGTTGATAAGCCGTAAAAAAACAAATCAATGAATCAATCCAGGTTGTCTTCAAGTTATAAGGCTCTTGGATTAGGAAGATCCAGAGTAAAGTGGTCCGAATAGAATGCCGTCGTAACTCTGGGACTACCCTGTTGGTCCGTCATTCGACAAGATTGTGTATTGAAACAATACTTTTCCATGATTTCTGACTTTTATTTCTAACTAGACCACCAAAATCCGTTAGGTTATTTTTAAAAACAGGTCATGATACAATAGACATTTCCATTCAAGTAACAGTAACCCTGGGATGACATTTGTATCAATTTTAGTATTAACTATATTAGAATTTTTAAAATTGAAGGTCAGAAAAAAATCAAACATCGTCTGTTTAGGAAGATTTATATTTATTGAAATAACATAAAGTATGGATGCCTCCTTTTTGTGCACTTACTTTCAAATTTTTAGGTAACTTTTTTCAGAATGAAAATTATATATTTTTTATTCTACATATTTGTTCATTCCACGTAATTATTTCACTATTTAACTAGACCACGCGTAAATCCGTTAGGTTCTTTTTAAAAGCAGTGTAATAATTTTCCAAATTTTTAAAGATTTCTGAAATTTGTGTAAAATGAAAATAATATTAATTGTACTGAAATTATTTTTCCTTGGTAATATTTTTACATATTTTTTTTTTAATTTAAAGATATTAAAAAGTGTTTATTTAAAAATTCAAATCTTTAAAAAATTTGCTAAATGTGCAGTGATATTTTCATTTTCTCCTAGGTGTGCCGTTGCTTAAAAAGACTGAGAAACACTACGTTAGATCGATCGATAAAGCTTAGATCGATTTTGTCACCAAGCCAAATACATGAATATTCTAAGCAAAAGTAACCTTTTCATTCCTCAACACTTCCTCGCTTCTCAAATGTTCCGTCTATGGTATTCTCAGCATCCTTCTGTAGAACCACTTCTTTGTTGCCTCAAGCCTCTTATTTGTCTGTGAGGAGATTGTACTGCATTCCCTGCCTCTAGGTGGATTAGTATTTTACAATTCAGTACTCTTTTCTTTGCTTTTCACTACTCCTCCTGCCTTCAATGTGCCATGAGAAGTATCAAATTTTCCGAGCCTTCTTTCCTTGTTTACGTGGCCGAGAAATTTATTATTACGATTATGAATCGCCACAGATTCCTTTTCTTTATCATCTGCGAATTTCCATGACTTTCTTGGAAGAAATAGTGGAATGATTTCCCGTTGCCTTTTTCACGGTTCTGAAAACGTTGTCCTTCTCATAGACTGGTTAGAGAGTACAGGCTCTCCACTATTTAATATTGGGTTGTTCGGAAAGTCCATGCTGATTTTAAGGGAAATTAAAACACAAAACAAAGTTATGCCATTAAGTATTTATTCGAGCGAATATGAACCATTTTGTCGCACAAACTTTCTTCATTTTTTCCCTCAAATTAAAGATTCCATCTTCCCAGAATTTTGGTGGTTTCTCGACAAAGAACACATTAAACTGTTTTTATGTCATCCAAAGAATTCAGTTTTTTACCACTGAGATTATTTTACAAGGACCTGAATAAATGAAAACCTGAAGGGGCAATGTCCGGTCAATATCGCAGGTTGGGTAATATATCCAAGCTAAACAGCAACAATTTTTGCCGGGTCGCCAAAGAAACAAGATGTCTGACACTATCCTGATGGAAATCAACACCTTTCCTGTCCGCCAATTCTGGGCGTTTTTTCTTGAACTGCTGCCTAAAAATGACTGGTTACTTGGCAGAAACTGATAGTACATGATTCTTTATCAACCCCACCAGATGCAGAGTATGAATTTCTCCGGATGAAGACATGATTTTCAGGTTGCTAAAGTTGGCTAATGTCGCTTACCCCAGGATCTTTTTCACTGAACATTGTCATAAACGATCCATTTCTCATCACCCGTCACAATTTGCTTCAAAAAGGGTGCATTTTCATTGCTTTTATACAGCAAATCACATATGAAATGCAACCCAAAATTTTCTTTTCTCTCAGATCATGTGGTACCCAAACATCGTAGAGATTTGAGTACCCAAGGTTCATTAATTGCTCATGGATGGTAGATTTTGATCAATTTAGTGTTTCTGCCAATTCCGTGTTGTGTAATGCGGGTTATTCTCAGTGTCTTGATTTGGTCGTTATCTGTAGTGGGGTTGGGGTCTGCCTAAGCGTTCTTCATCAATAAGGCTACGATTACCAATTCTAAAATTAGAGAACCACTTTCGTCAGTTCTGTCAGCTAAAACCCCTTCAACGTACACAGTACATATCTTTTTTGTTGCTTGCGAGGCATTTTTTTTTTTTTTTTTGCCTTTATGGTAATAAAAAATATCAATTGTCTAAAGTGCACCTTATAATCTTCCATTTTCATAGGGATGGAAAATTGACACAAATTAAATACTTTCAAACTTTCTTTCTCAAGAGATAGTTTGAAGTGTCATGATCCCCGTAGAACCAGCATAAACGGGTTCGGGTCTGTCTACATCCCCTGACGAGACTCTGCCCTTCGGTACAGTCTCGTCCCGAAACTTTTCTCTTAATTTGGTATGGCCTCAAGGCAGCGGAAGTTCGAAATCCGAGTTTTATTTCTCTTAGATGGGCTACCCTACTAGACTGATGAATTCCATCTACGCGATATATATATATATATATATATATATATATATATATATATATATATATATATATATATATATATGTATATGAAGAAAAATATTTGGAAAAAACAAACAAAAATCCTTAAATGCAATTATGTTGTTTTAATATGAATGAAATGTCAACGTCTGACGTTTCGGTTTAATAAACCTTCTTCAGGACAATATTCATTAAAATACAATTAACATAATCAGTTCAACATGACAAAGACGATGGACATAAAAATAAGACTTATCCAAAACAGATAACTGAAAATTTTAAATGATCAGCTTTCCGTTTAAGCATGGTCACGTTGTCGTCAAATGGGCGACGCTTTCAAAACGTATTCCTAAAATTTGAGTATTTTGAATGAAAACGAAAAATGAAAAGAATTCTATTATGATCTAAAATTTATATGTACGCTTGTCCAGCATTAATCTCGCTAAAAAAGGGGAAATACTAAAGAAACCAGGTCTAGTATTCACCGTGCGTGAGATGGATATTATACCTGCTTCATAAATCCTCCTAAGATTTTTATTATGTAAATATTTTAAAATCTTCACGGAATCAAAATCGAAATTATGATCTGCTTTAGTTATGTGTACAACTAAAGCATTGTTCAAATTTCCAAGGCGAATATCTCGTTTATGTTCGAAAACACGAGATTTTACGGACCTACATGTTTCACCCACATATTTTAAGTCACAGTTTTTGCATGAGATTTGGTAGATGCAAGCATCGGATGTAATATGTTGCTTGCTGGTGCTATTTAATAAATTACGGATAGTTCTAGTAGGTAATATTGTAGTTTTAATTTTTAACGCATTTAAATTATTGGAAATACGTTCGGTCAAATGGTTATTTGGTAGAAAGATGCGATCAAAAGAATTATTATCAGAGGTAGCTGAAAGTATACCTTTCATTGATGTAGATGTAGTCGCCTTCGAGGTGTCATTTTGCGCTGATGAGTAAATTTTTAACGCTTTATTTTTAGCTCTCTGTAATAATTGTCTCGGATACGAAACATTTGAAAAGGTATCCTCCATATATGTGAATTCATCATCTAAATATTTTGCTGAACAGATGCGAAGAGCCCTTAAATAGAATCCAATAATAATACCCCTCCTAGTGTTAGTATCATGGTGAGAGTAAAAATGTAAATAGTCATTTTTACATGTGGGTTTACGATATACTTTGAATTCTAATTTATTTTTATTTTTAATGAGTAGTATAATGAGTTGCAAAAATAATGTCGTTTTCTCACATAGTAACATATGGGAGAAAACGACGTTATTTTTGCACCAACCTAATATATATATATATTAAGGCATTTTTGTTATGTTTATACGTTCTTTTTATAGATACAAATATTTAAGTAAATGCTCTGTTTTATAATAAACAGTATTAAACGACATCTACCGGCCAGAAGAACGTTCGGTTAGCAAGGTCGATTTTACTGTCTGTGGCCGAATCGGTTAAGGCACGTCAGGCTAAATGACGCTTCCGTATAGGATACAGGTTCGATTCCTGTTTGAGGACGAATATTTTCTATTAAAATTTCTCGGACATTGCGGCCGGTAAATGTTGTTTAATACTGTGTATTATAAACAGAACATTTACTTAAATATTTGTATCTATAAACATAAAAAAGTCTTAAAATAATTGTCATTTGTTTGCATTTGATACGCCATGAGCAGATATGAATGTACATGAGAGAATCGTGGAAATTTTAGTTTAAAGACCGTAAAATCGACCTTGCTAACCGAAACGCTCCTCTGTGGCCAAATCGGTTAAAGGCACGTCAGGCTATATGACGGTTCCATATAGGATACAGGTTCGATTTCTGTCGGAGGGCGAATAATTTCTATGAAAATTTCTCGGACATTCAGGCCGGTAAATGTTGTTTAATACCGTTTATTATAAACAGAGCATTTACTTAAATATTTCTAAGAAAAAGAAATTTCATAATATATATATGTTTTACACTGGATGTTGAACGTGAACATGACATCGGAGTGTCTTAGAAATTCAGGCTCCGGATTTGAATTCACAATTCTCCTTCTCTTACTGTAGTTGCCAAATGGAGCCCAGACGGCACTATTATTTGCTCCTTTGAATTTCGACTATTGACGAAGTGGGTTCTATAGCC
>OZ010611.1:54711587-54854087 GCA_963932145.1 Acanthosepion lycidas
ATGTGCGTAAAAACGTTTCCAAATCAACATACGAAAAGCCAAAATAAAGTATAATAATAATAATAGCTAAACGTTTCCTAATATTTCCTCATCTTATCACACGTACACACACACACACACACACATATATATATATATATATATATATATATATATATATATATATATATATATATATATATATATGTATATATATATATGTGTATATATATATATATATATATATATATATATATATATATATATATATGTGTATATATATATATATGTGTGTGTATATATATATATATATATATATATATATATATATATATATATATATATATAAAATATAATATAATATAATATAATATAATGTAATATAATATAACATAAAATTATGAAAGCGTAGACTTTAAAGTTTAGTGTAATATTTTATTTTATTAAAAATAATACTTCGGTTTTAATAAAATAAATACTATATAGTTTATTATTACTATTATTATCATTATTAAGACTATTATTATCATTATTATTATTATTATTATTACTATTATTATTATTATTATTATTATTACGTAAAATGCATCTATTGGTCGCTTTAGTAAACATCATCAATGATGTTTCTAGCCAAGGTTCATTAGGGGTTTTGGGTCATTCAACATCAGACCCCCTCTCCACGGTGACCCAGCCGATACTGATCAAATATCAACTTGTGTACCGTCATTATTATTATTATTATTATTATTATTATTATTACGACTATCATCATTAAATATTGTAATTTTATAATTAAAACTATATATAATCTTATTCTTTTATACGTATATACATATTATTGTAAACAAGATCCTATTTTTAGATTAAATAAGATTTTTTTTTACATAATTTTTCAAAAAATTCTTGACTATACATTATTAATAATATTATTAAATGTTTTTAAAAAGAATACAAAAGTGTCATTTTCTTAGTTTAAAACTGAGCCAGACAGAATATTGTTTCGATTGTATACAGAAAATATCGTCAATTTTCCTTCTTTTCATTTTCTTTTTTCTCTCTATTTCTAATGTCACCATTCAAAGTAACCATTTCTTTTCGCAATCTGTATCTTAAATTAGGTCACCACGTCTACACTCCAGCACATGCGTTTATACAATTGAAATTAACATCTATCTCACTTTCAAAATTAAATATTTTCACTGTTTCCTCTTTTCTCTGAATACATACGATTTCTTTGCTTCCTTCCGATCCCAAAATGTTAGATCGGCATATTTAACATAATTTTTATTTTTTATTAAGCTTGGAAATTTTTTTCTATTTATACTTGTGTAACAAGGTCTGAAGAGTTGGGGTCGAGTTTTGCGACCTTAACGAAATCTTGCCTGGAGTATTGCTGCCATATATGGTCCGGTGTCCCTTCTGTTTGTCTCAAGGTTCTTGATATGATCCAGAGACGAATATGCAATGTAATTGGGCCTGATCTAGTATCTCGTCTGCAGTTGCTCTCTCACAGACGTGCCGTAACCTCCCTCTGTCTTTTTTACAAATACTTTCACGGTAACTGCTCCGATGAGCTGCTTTCGCTGACTCCCAGACTTCATGAATTTAAGCGTTCTACTAGGCTGGCATCTCTCTCACACCCTTTCACTGTCGAAACTGTTAAATGTAGTCGTCTCTTCTACTCCAATAGCTTCATGTCTCGCACCTCTCACCTGTGGAACTCCCTCCTCTTTTCTTGTTTCCCTGATATATATATATATATATATATATATATATATATATATATATATATATATATATAGCAGGACAGACTGGGCTTTATAGCCTTGGATGGCAACTGGTCTAGGAGAAGGACAACTCTGAATTCAAAACCTGCGGAGGGTCGTTTGGGAACCTTGTGGCATTCGGTGAACCAGGTCTCTGTATTCGTCCCTCCAAAAAGTGTGGATGGTCCTGCACGAGGCCTTCACCACTATAATCAAATCTCATGTGCCGGTGTCGGGCTGTCTGTTTCCTCGAAACTGATCTGCTTGACCCTCATACGTCGAATCTCGACGGGAGAGTCGATCATTCATATATATATATATATATATATATATAAATATATATCAGGTCGTGCAAAAATAATGTCGTTTTCTCACATATGTTACTATGTGAGAAAACGACCAACCTAATATATATATATATATATATATATATATATATATATATATATTACGATTCCAATGTAATAAATCATAACCATGGAATATTAGTGTTTAAGCCTTTTATATTATATTCTTACTCTGTCCTGCACATTGAGTTCTACCTGGATTCTATCCACTTGGAAATTTATATATATATATATATATATATATATATATATATATATATATATGCCCATGTAAGTAAAATTTTAATAGTCTGTTTGAATTCGTTTACTAACACTTTCAAATTTGAATATTTGTAGGTGTGCGTCTTTGTTAATGTATGTGTGTATGATCTCCTTATATGCCTTTTATTTTATGTATATGTTGTCTGTTTTTCTTTTTTCTTTTTAAGGGTTGTGGACATCTATTTCCTGTTTCGTTCGTGTTTTGTATGTGTATATATCTAAATATGTCTACGTGTTTGCGTCTGATTTTGTATATATTGTCTTTTGCAAGATTCCACCCTGCCTTGCAAATGTATCTGAGTTTTTACGAAGCTTTACATCC
Source organism: Acanthosepion lycidas (assembly GCA_963932145.1). NCBI lineage: Eukaryota > Metazoa > Mollusca > Cephalopoda > Sepiida > Sepiidae > Acanthosepion > Acanthosepion lycidas. The sequence goes on from OZ010611.1 coordinate 54,714,263, forward strand.
ACATTAGATTTGAACATTAATTCTGAGTTTTTGGCCTTTCAATTAAAACAAAATAAATAAAAAAATATATGCATTTTTTGCTCAGTTTCTTCTTTAACCTATTTTATAATATTTTAAACTTAATATATTAGGTTGGCGCAAAAATAATGTAGTTTTTGACGTATTTTTTAACGTCAAAAACCGAGATTATTTTTGCACCAACCTAATACATTAAATTTAAAATTTAAAATTGGTAATTTTTAATTTTCAGTCTTACAGTAAAATTTAATATTAATTAGAATGATTTCTATTTTGGTCTAACCCTAACATTAAAGCATTAATTATTATAACCAAGGTTTGTTGTCAAGTTTTTTGAATTCTTATATACTTGTATCTTGAGTGGTCATTTCAGCTTATGTAACAGCATTTTCCCTATCGAGGGGTGTTTAGTCGATGTGAACCTTTTAAAATCCTTTTTTCTACATCCAACACCATCACGTGATAATGCACCCCAAGTATTGAAACAAAATAGTAGTGATTTTATAACATAAAATAATAATTTTCGAATAATTATATATATATATATATATATATATATATATATATATATATATATATATATATATATTAGACACCCGCATGTACATAGATGAAAACAGGAAACTACAAACGACACTACACGCTAAAATCACCGACACCCACAACTATCTACACTTTAAGACTTCCCACCCTAAACACCTCAAAGAGAACCTTCCCTATTCACAAGCTCTTAGACTCAGAAGGATATGTTCCAACAATGAAGAATTAAATAAACACATTGAAAATCTGGAGCCTCAATTCACAACACGTGGCTATAAACAACATCTAATCAGGGAACAAATAAATAAAGCAATTTCCACACCTAGAGAATACACCCTAATGTACAAGATTAAAAATAAATCTAGCCGCATCCCTCTAGTAACCACTTTCAATCCCACTCTGCCTCCACTATCCCAAATAATCATACGTCGCTGGGAAATACTACATCTCAAACCAGACCTAAAAAAACTGTTTAAGGAACCCGGCCTTCTTGCATATCGTAGACCTAAGAACCTAAAAGAAATCATAGGTAGTAACCACATTTCAGGGGACAAGGTAATCAGTAATAAACTAAGAACAAAAACAACAGGATTTTCCCAACCATGCAACAACAAAAGAAGTTTATGTTGCAACCATATTAAAAACACGAATTCATTCACTAGCTCAATCCCTAAATCTGCTTTCAAAATCCACCACGATTCTAACTGTAGAAGTCATAACATAATTTACCTCCTAGAATGCACACTATGCCAGAAACAATATGTAGGAAAATCTGAATGGCCCTTTCACTACAGAATTAACAATTATCGTAAACGAATTAAGTTGACTCCCCATGAAAAATTATTACCTGTAGAATAACATTTCCGCCTGGAAAAACATGATTTCAAACCCAATGCCAAATTCACTATAATTGAGAGAATAGAAAAGTTCAGAGCAGATAACATTAGAAAGATTTTAGAGTCCCATGAAAATAAGTGGATACAACGTCTAAAAACAAAATATCCAACCGGTCTAAACCATAAATTTAACAATATATAACTCAACAAATCAAAACCTACCCACATTTCTCACCCACACAAGACAGACATGCTTACGGAGATGTGGAGGCCTCACACTTATACACTCACCCACACGAATATACACACATCATACTCACTCACTCCCTAATGAGCCAAATGATAACACACACCCACACCAATACACACGCTTACACATATCATACTCACTCACTCCCTAAGAACCAAATAACACACACACAAACACTAAACAGAGACACATCCCCTCACCAGGTCCAATAAAACTGTCAAACTGACCAGAGAATTCATAGCAGCATGTATCTATCCAGCTCTTATCTCAAATAACAACTTAAAAGAGACTGTTTGACCAACACAAGGAACGTTAAAAGATAAAAAAAATAAAAAAAACGTTAAAAGATAAAAAAATAAAAAATAATTAAAAAAACAAATGAAAACTACAGACAAAAGTTCATTTTCTCCATCAAGACATTAATTTCTGTAGTTTAGTGCTAGCAGCAAGCAGAAATATTTCTCCCCCCGATCTTGGTCGAAACTAATCGAGGAATCTAAATGGAATAATAATAAAAAAAAAAACGAAAGAATATTAATCTACAACCCAGTGTGTCTAAAGATTTTAATTTTTTAATATATATATATATATATAGATTTTAATTTTAATTTTTTATATATATATATATATATATATATATATATATATATATATATATATATATATAGCTAGCTCGACTCTTCAGTCGAATCTGACGTACGAGGGTCAAGCAGATCAGTTCCCAGGAAACTGACAGTCTGACATGAGAATTGATTATAGTGGTGAAGACTGCAGAACCAACCACACTTTTTGAAGGGCCGAATACAGAGACCTGGTGCACTACGTGCCACAAGGTCCCCAAACGACCGTCCGCAGGTTTTCAATAATAAATAATTATAATAATAAATAATAATAATAATAATAAATAATAATAATAATAATAATAATAATAATAAATAACTATAATAATAACTAATAAATAATTATAATAAATAATAATAATAATAATTAAAGATAGTAAATAATAAATAATAATAAATTATAATAACTAATAAATAATAATAATAATAAATAATAATAATAATAATAAATAACTATAATAATAAATAATAAGAAATAATAAGAAATAATAATAATAATAAATAATTATAATAATAAATAATAATAATAATAATAAATAATAATAATAATAATAATAATAATAAATAACTATAATAATAACTAATAAATAATTATAATAAATAATAATAATAATAAATAAGTAAAGATAGTAAATAATCAATAATAATAAATTATAATAACTAATAAATAATAATAATAATAAATAATAATAATAATAAATAATTATATTAATAACTAATAAGAAATAATAAGAAATAATAATAATAATAAATAATTATAATAATAACTAATAAATAATAATAATAACTACAAAATGATAATAACTATACTAGAACAACTCAATATAAATTAGTCAAATTTTCCTTGTCAGTCATATTCAACGAATTATGTTTTAAAGAAAGATTCCCGCCCAAATATACATTATATATATATATATATATATATATATATATATATATATATATATATAGATAGATAGATAGATAGATAGATAGATAGATAGATAGATATTCTCTTTTTGTGTGTTAGTGACTCAAATGTCTTCCATGAACTGATACACACACACACACACACACACACACACATATATATATATATATATATATATATATATATATACTAATAAGAGAAAGAACAGATGAAGTAAAACTCCGCTGTTCATAGCATTTACTTTTAAACAAGTGCTCAATACAAAGTAATTTATTCGAAAATTATAATATAAATATGTTATAAGATCACTACAAAAATAGCCATTTTGTTTCAATACTTCTGGTGTGATGGTGTTTAATGTAGCTCTATACTCAACACCATCACTTGATAAGACACCGGAAGTGTTGAAACAAAATGGCTATTTTTGTAGTGATTTTATAACATTTATGTTGTAATATTCGAATCAATTATATTTGCTCTACTCTGTATTGAGCACTCTTTTAAGAATAGTATTTATTGGATATTGGAATTTATTCCGTATACACAAATCCTATACTTGGATATATATATATATATATATATATATATATATATATATATATATATATATATATATATATATGTGTGTGTGTGTGTGTGTGTGTGTGTGTGTGTCTGTGTCTGTGTGTACGCGTGTGTGCGCACACACAGAGACACAGACACACATATGCGTGGATTCATATCCCCCTTTTGACACCTATAAATTATATATATATATATATATATATATATATATATATATATATATATATATATATATATATATATATATATGTATGTATGTATGTATGTATCAAGAAACAGAGAGTGGGGGGAAGAGAGAGAAGGGAAGTGAACAGGTGTGAGAGAGAGAGAAAAGTTTATAAAAATTGGAGAAATAGAGAGTGAGGGGAGAAAGAGAGAGAGTGGAAGATAGAGAGATTGACATTGAGGGGAGAGTGTGAGAGAGAAGGAGAGTGAAAGTAGGAAGGCTAATTTGCTTAAATAAAGAAAAGAATTCTCACAAAAAAGGCATATTCAAACGAAATTAAATGTACCGAATCTTGAAGAAACCAAGTGAGAAATAACAAATAGAAAAAGTGGAATAAACAACGGAAAAGAAACGAAACGAAACAAAACCTTAAAAAAAATCTTAAGTTCTTTATGGGTTGAGATATTTTTCTTGCGAGCTTTTTTTGTTTCAGTTCACAAAGCAGAAACATCATAAAAAAATATTCAGTTTTATTCTTAGTTTGGAGCTTCTGGTTTTTATTCATGAATTAATTTATTTGGTTATTTTTTTTCTTTTTTGGCGAATATTTTTTTATTTCTTTTTTTTTTTTAATTCGATGATAGCTTTCTTCACCTTTGTTTTTTGTCAAGACTAAAAGTAAAACCAAATTTTCTAGATATGGAATATAATCTTTTTGGAAAGACACCATGTTCATCAACAATTCTACATCTACAGGTCGTTTTACTCTCCGACCTTTCAAAGATATCTGTGTCAGTTGGTAACCTTTCCGTAACCTTTTTTCTTTACACTCACAAATGGAAAAATCAAAATACTTCAATTCTTTTACTCTTCTATTATAAAAGATTGTTTTTTTTTGGCTTATTCGTTTTTTACGGATTATCAACCCTTTGCAGGTTATTTAAAACCAGAAAATATTTTTAGATTGTAAGAATTTCTTTTTTGTGGGGGGAGGGGAGTCATAATAATGATTTAGTGATACAAGTCTTACTACTTAACCCATAGCTAGAAGAGCAGAAGATGTTTCATACAGACAGGGTATATGGTTATTAGCAAAAGAGACGGCCCAAGAGGCGAATTAAAATTGGAGATGTCAGACTCAAATAAATACAGAGGATTAACTATGGGGGAAATAAAATAAAACACACTGAGAAAAAAATAGAAATCTGTCACTCCAGTGGGTCTAAAACTGACCGTATGATGAAAGAAAGGAGATTAAAACTGTACCCCCTTGTGCAATTAATTTGCACAAGGGGGTACCTAGAGGTTCCGACAGTTCTTTTCGACGTACTTTATCAAAAAGCTTTTGCGGAATCTATAAAATACAGGTACACCTCCCTCTGCATTTCTATTGCTCTTTCTGGTATCATTCTGAGAATACATATTACATTGCTGAAATGATAAATGAAATATAAGATTGTAGCGACATTGCGAAAAGCTTTAGTAAGTCTATTTTCGTACTGATGACGTAAAAAACCAGGTACAGATGAATGTGAGCTCCATCGGCTTAGAGAGTCACATAACTAAAGATTCGTCTGGATTCTGGTAACTAAAGCTTGTAGCAAAATTAGACCGGAAACGGAGAAATAACAGCATGGCTTCGTTCAAGACACTGGAACAAGAAATAGAATCTTTATGATCAGAGCTAGGATAGAGAACTATGCCTATTTTTCTTAGATTAGACAAATGCCTACGACGGTACGACGCTAAGATGTATTTGAACTGAGAGGAAAGCTTTATTAGATAGGGAAGTCTGGGGACAGACTGCATACAGTTAGAAAATGAATTCAGTAAATACAGAACATGAGAAAGGGATATAATACAAGAATTTGTCTTCTTACCAGATTTATTCACGGAGACCGTAAAAAAATGTGTAATCTTACAAAGAGTCATTGGCGGGTCCGGTCTTAACAGTATAAGATACTGTGCTGAAGACAAACACAGAAAGGAAATTGTAGAAACTCTCCGATAGGGTAGTAGAGGAAAGTAAGAAACAAAGGATTAACCTTCAACTTTAAGACAGGATATATGGTTGTTAGCAAAAGAGACGGCCCAAGAGGCGAATTACAAATTGGAGATGTCAGACTCAAATAAATACAGAAGATTAACTATGTGAGAAATTAAAGAAAAACACAAGACGAGATATCACTAGAGATCTACTCAAGGACACATGGCCGAGTGGATAAAGACGTTGGTTAGATCCATTGACTAGGCCCAAAGAGTTGTGAGTTCAATACAAGGCTACAGCAGTGATGAAGAGTTGAGTTAAACGGAAATAACTGAGGCATCCGGAAGAGGCATGGCACGTGGAACTAGAACAGCCTGCCCCGATGGACGAAATAAAGGTTTCGTTTCGAAATTCTAAACATCTGAAGAAGGCCGGAGCGTAAAACGGCCGAAACGTTGTGAATATGGCAATGAAGATGAGGATAACAGTCCAAATGATGTAAATAATATTTCCCTAGACATTGACAATGACACGAGAACAATCGACTTCAGTAGATTGAATAAAGTGTTCGACTTGAGATTACCTGACAGTTAACCAGATTGATATCACAGGCTCTCTGTCCTACAGAATCCCTTCCCCTGGCTCCAGTAATGCCTGGCCCATCTGGCCCTGCCTGTATCGCCTCCAAACAGCTGTTGGTCGCTGTAGAAAATCGGAATATGATGATCCCAGCTGCCAAGGCGGGCATTCACAAACTATGGTGCATCTTCGGCAGTTTGTCCAGTAAAAAAGCGGTGAATTCAGAAACACATGAGACAGAGAAGTATGTTTTGCATACCTATCTGTGTAGTAGTATTCGTAGTACAGTTCTCTGTGTCCTGAATAGCAACTGAGTTTGCTAGGCATAGCCCCTATGTTCGCCAGTTGTTCCCTATTTATACTTGTCTATCTAATTTGCATACGACACTACAGTCATAAATTGAGATTTGATTCAGGGTTTCTATTTTGACTGATTTAAATAATGTTCAAATAAATAAATTCGGGAATAAAAGTTGATTATAAAATCGGATATAATTTTCCAAAGACCTACTATAAAATATTTTGTTATTATTTTCAGTTCCTTTTCGATCTTTTTCTTCCTCCTTTCTTTTTATCTTCTTTTTTCTTTTTGAATTTTTGCTCTTTCTAAACATATTTTATTCTTTCACTCTTGTGTCTTGCTTATATTACACTGGTTTTCTATTTTTCTTTCTTCGCAAATTTTTTTTCATTCATTATTTACTCCTTTTTTTCACTTACTTTCTTCTTTCTTTCCTTTCTTTTTTCATATTTCTTTCTGTCTGAAGCCGAGATACAAACGATTAAAATGTCCTTTTTGTTACTTTTATAACAATCTCTTTCAGAATTTAACTTAAAACATTATATAATCCTCATCTTGAACATACAGAAGCTCACTGACTTCGAATACGAGACTTTGCCACACACACTATATTCCCCTGACCTCTCGCCAACTGACTACACACTTTTTCAAGCATTTTGACAATTTTTTTTTAAGCCAATAGACATTCCGTTGCAAGTTTTTATCGTAAAAAAATAAATAACCTTGTAACTCGATGGCAGAAAGCGAAATGGAACCAAAAGAAGTTCACGCTGCCATTGGCATTACTCATTAGAGCTTTCTGGAATCTAACCAGATCATCACTTTCGAATTTTACTGCAAGCAACTGGATGTAATACAGAGTCAGTTAAGCAACATTCGACCGATACTGGTCAATTTTCGAGGTTCACTTCTGTTTTATGCCAATGCTAGGACCCATTTTGCTAGGATGACTACAGTAGTTCACTGGCTTTGGGATAAGTGATTTTACTACACCCGCCATATTTCCTGATCTCTTGCTTACTGATTACCACTTTTCAAGCTTCTTGATAATTTATTTTAAGCCAAAAAGCATTCCGTTGCAAAGATGCAGAAGCTTCATTCAAAGATTTACTGTTGTTCAAGCCCTTAGTTTTATTGTAAACTCATAAATAAATCTTGAAACTCGATGACAGAAACGCATAGATGTCCAGGGTTTCTATTTTGACTGATTTCAATGTTTAAATAAATAAATTCGGGAATAATATTTGATTATAAAATCGGATATAATTTTTCGTAAAACCTAATAAAAAATATTTTATTGTTAACATTTCAGTTCATTTCTGATTTTTTTTTCTTCCTTCTTTCTTTTTATTTTCTTTTTTGTCTTTTTGAATTTTTACACTTTCTCATATTTTATTCTTTCACTCTTGTGTCTTGCTTATATTACATTGTTTTTTTTTAATTTTCTTTCTTCGCAAATTTTCTTTTTCATTCATTATTTCCTCCTTCTTTCTTTTTTCGACTTTCACATCTGTTTCATGACAATGCTCTGTCTCATGTTACCAGGGTGACACTACAGAAGTTCAATGGCTTGGGGTAGGAGATTTTAGCACACCCACCATATTTCCTAATCTTTCGTTCACTTATTACCACTTTTTCAAGCATCTTGATAATTTTTTTAAGCCAAAAAGCATCCCGTTTCAAAGAAGATGCAGAAGCTGCATTCAAAGATTTAAAAGCGTTCAAACCTTTAGTTTTACCGTAAAGTCATTGTCGTATTAAAATTCTCCGTGTCTGTCCTGAATAGAAACCGGGTTTGCAAGGCATAGCCCCTATGTTCGCCAGTTGTTCTCTATTTTTACTTGTCTATCTAATTTGCATAGAACATGTTTTGCATACTCCTCTGCGTAGTAGTAGTCGTAGTACAGTTCTCCCTGTCCTGAATGGCAACCGGGTTTGCAAGGCATAGCCCCTATGTTCGCCAGTTGTTCTCTATTTATACTTGTGTACCTAATTTGCATACGATACTACACGTTGAAAACTGATGTGACTGAAAAATTCAGGAATAATTTCTGCACATTTCGACAATCCCCAAGTCGGATTTTCTTCTTTGAAAAGTACGGTAACTTGATGCTCAAAATCGGTCATTGTTTAAGGTAGGGGTAGAACGAAAGACGAAAGTTGTCAGCAAATAACTTTTAAATGACGAGTCACAAGATCGAGCAGGCATTAATCAAACGTAAAAGAACCAATCAGAGCTAAGTAATTACGCAGGAGTCGAATGATTATTCAAGGGCATGAATATTCAAGAAATTTATTTAAGGTTATTCAAGGTCAATTATTACTAAAAGATAAAAGAGTGATTATAAATTTGCCGCTTTTTAAGTAGGCACCCTGCATTTTTTCCCAGTCTTGAAAATTCATGCGTACATTTAACGACGTTGAAACCCTAACACCCCAGGCAAAGCTATGATTGCAACACTGGATGGGTGTAGTATAGCGACTCAATAAGAAGAAGCAAATCGATAAGCAACTAAGATTAAGACGATCGATGAAAGCCTAAGGACACCACGACCGAAACATTGCGATAATAACAAAGATGAGGACAATAGTATGTGTGCAAATCAATATTTTCTTTCTTTCTTTGCATCAATCACTTCTGATGATCTTTTCTTCTTTCTTTCTTTCTTTCTTTCTTTCTTCCTTTGCATGAATCTCTTCTAGTGATCTTTCTTTCTTTTCATCAATCTCTTCTAATGATCTTTCTCTCTTTCTTTTTATAAATCTCTTCTAATGATCTTTCTTTCTTTTCATCAATCTCTTCTAATGACCTTTCCTTCTTTCTTTCTTTCTTTGCATCAATGTCTTTTAATGATCTTTCTTTCTTTCTTTCTTTCTTTGCATTAGTTTCTTCTAATGATTATTCTTTCTTTCTTTTCATCAATCTCTTTTAATGATCTTTCTTTCTTTCTTTGCATCAATGTCTTTTAATGATCTTTCTTTCTTTCTTTCTTTCTTTCTTTGCATTAGTTTCTTCTAATGATCTTTCTTTCTTTCTTTGTATCAATCTCTTCTAATGAACTTTCTTTCTTTCTTTCTTTGCATCAATGTCTTTTAATGATCTTTCTTTCTTTCTTTCTTTCTTTCTTTCTTTGCCTCAATCTCTTCTAATGATCTTCCTTTCTTTCTTTCTTTGCCTCAATCTCTTCTAATGATCTTCCTTTCTTTCTTTCTTTTCATCAATCTCTTTTAATGATCTTTCCTCCTACCTTTCTTTCTTTCTTTCTTTCTTTCTTTTCGTCAATTCCTTCTAATGATCTTTCCTTCTTTGTTTGCATCAATCTTTTTTTATGATCTTTCTTTTTTTCTTTTCATCAATCTCTTTTAATGATCTTTCTTTCTTTCTTTCTTCCTTTCCATCAATCTCTTTTAATGATCTTTCTATCTTTCTTTTCGTCAATCTCTTTTAAAGATCTTTCCTTCTTTCTTTCTTTCTTTCTTTGGATCAATCTCTTCTAGTGATCTTTCTTTCTTTTTTCCACAACTTTATATAAGTTTCAACAAAACTTAAATAAAAATAGATCTCGCAATGACTGGCGTGGCTAACGCAAAAACAAGCAAAATGGGTTTTATTTTGATTAATGGCTGTGAGGTTATTTAAACGTAGCCTCTTTTGCACCTTCCTTCGTCCGGGAAAGTTTCCTAAACGTCCAACGATGCAAGAATAGTTACAATCACAGGTAACTTTCAACATCAATGCTCCAAGCCCACAAGATTTATGGGGCGTAGAATGTTAGAGAAATCGAAACGCTGATCGATTTTTTTAAATCTTTATTCATACAAACGAAAATTTTGCCAGTAACTAGTGACCGAATATTATATCTGAATATACAGGGTGTCCATAAAGTTCGTGTGCACTTTAAAAAATTTATAACTTTATTTGTATTTGCGATAGAAATAATCTGTAAAAAATGTTATAAAGTTTAATATACCTAGTTTTAAGTATACCTAAAATAACTAATGTGTTTTCAGGCATTACTGTAAATCAGTTGGCAAATGTTTTCCGTGAACTTCAAAATCGTATTACCCTTTGCATTGCTAATGATGGAAGACATGTGGAAACTTAAATAAAATTTCAATAAAACCTTAAAAAATATAGATTTACTCCTTTCTAATCCTTTTTATAAATAATTTATATCGCAAATACAAATAAAGTTATAAATTTTTTAAAGTGCACACGATCTTTCTGGACACCCTGTATATTGCATTATATATAGTCATTCACATAATGCCTGTTTCGCTGTATCACAGCTCATCAGTGTGATTAGACATCCGATAACTTCAAGCCGGAATCAAGACTCGACCGATTCGGCATCAGTTACAGATTCTACCCCTAAAGCTATCTGCTTATATACGTGATGTATCTTTCATTTTATGTGCCGTGTCCTTTCAGGACGTAGGTGATCATGGCTCTCCACTTCCCCTATCCCTTGTAGCTCTCAATAAGTTTTGTGTCTCTGCCAACTCCCTCAGGCCACGTTCTGCCATCCACTTGCTTAATCCCGCCAGTTATGTCAAGCTTTGCTTTCCCTTGCCTCTTTATCCCTCTTTTAGACTTGTGAGTATCAGATTCACCGTGCCCTCCTTTCTCATTACGTGTCCCAGAAATTTCATCTGCCTCTACCTGATGTTATGTGTAAAGCTTCCTCCTTGTTTGCATCCTCTCTAAAACCTCAGCGTTCCTCACACGCTCGCCCCATGTTATCCTTAGCATCCTTCTGTAGAACCACATCTCCGCTACCACTTCATCTTTGAGGAGAGCGTCCAAAATTCGCTGCCGTATGGGAGGACAGATGTCACATAGTAGCTCAGTGCTCTTTTCTTTATCAGCAAAGAAATCCTACGTGATGTATACAAACGCCAAATCAATAGCCAAGAGTTCTCAATTCATAACTGAGTATTGACTTCTATTTTCACTTTCATATTTACACACTTACACAAATTACACACTTATTTACACAAATTCTCAACAAATTTTTACTACGTTACTTAAAACTCGAAAACGGAAAAAATAAAATAAAATAAAAAATAAATAAACAAAATGACAATAAAATAGGCAAAATAAATTAACCCCAAAAAATTACCAAATCACACCTGTTAGAATAGACGAAATAGAATAAAAAAACATAAGAAATAAAATCAATGAACCCAAATAAATAAAGTAGATAATAATAAACAAATTAGAAAATCATTATGACCAAAATATTAGTTAGACTATAAAATCAAACCCAAAATCGGACGAAAACTATAACTGTTATATAACGATAAAAAAAAATACTACGTTACTTAAAAATCGAAAACTGAAAAGAGAAAATACACAGTATAACAAATAAATAATAAAAGTAAAATAAATTGACCTAAATTTATCCAATAAATAAATAAACTAACAAACCGATCCCGATAAACTAACCGTTAGAAAAAACAAATAAAGATAATCAATCTAAATAAATAAATGAAGTAATAAACAAATTAAAAACTGTTCCCGCCAAAATAATAGTTAGAATAAACTACAACAGTCAACCCCAAAATTGAATAAATAGCTTTAATCATCTTCCAAAACCAAAACAAAACTATTAAATAAGCGATATAATTAAATTTTTACTACGGTAATAAAAACACCAATTAAAATTAAAATAAAATATATATATATATATATATATATAAGATAAGAAATAAAAATAAAAACATAAAAATAAAAAATAAATAAAAACAAAAAAAATAATTTAACCCAAATAAATAAATAAACAAATAAACGACTTCCGGTAAAATAACCGCCAAAATAGACTACCCACAATGCACCACTGACCCGTATATATAAATAGCCGAGAAAAATAACAACACTCGTTTGGAAAACCTCGGATAGCGCAACTTGTAACAGAATAAATCTGTACCCGAGGAAAAAATTGGAAATAAAAAAAAGAAAGAACCAAGAACATTAAAACAAGGCGAAAACAATCGTCAAGTGTTTAAGATCCAAGTCCAAAGAAAAAACCCAAAACGAGTAAAAAGACAACTACGTAAAGTGCTCAATACACTAAGTAGAGCAAAACCTAAAATAATCCTAAGGAGCCAGGCAAACCTACCTAGGTTTCACCTAAACGAATCTTCAGGGTAAAACTGGCTAAAAAAGAAAATAACGGAACAGTGTTTATTGATAAAAACCAAATAAAACTATAACCACGTGACAAAAAACAAACGAAAATGCTATATATATAATCGACTCATATATATGAGGATCAAGCAGATCAGTTTCCAGGAAACCGACAGCCCGACACCGGCACATGAGATTTGATTATAGTGGTGAAGGCCTCGTGCAGGACCATCCACACTTCTTGGAGGGACGAATACAGAGACCTGGTGCACCGAATGCCACAAAGTTCCCAAACGACCCACCGCAGGTTTTGAATTCAGAGTTGTCCTTCTCCTAGACCAGTTGCCATCTAAGGTTATAGAACCCAGTCTGTCCTGCTATTTTACCCTTAGCTGGAGGGAGAAGAGGATTCATACCTTTCCCAAAGAAACGTAAGTGAATGTAATAGATTCGACTGGAATTCGAACTCGGCTCTCCGATTCCTCAATCCAAGCCGATATCAACTACTCCACCGTGCCTATATATATTCAAGCTTGTTTCATTATAGACATGTTATGTCTATTTTTATAATAATCCTTTCTAGATTTCGAATAATCTTCTTGATGTTAAATTGAAATTCATCAAGGAAGGCGCAAGCAACTCACCCGTGAGGATGATCTCGGAGTAGACCGAAAGTACTTCGTTTAACAAGAAATGCGGCGCCTTCTTTCATGAAGTTCAACTTTGTATTTTAAATAATAGGTTATGAATATAACCTTTTTTTTTACATTTCTTGTAATTATAATTTCTTATTTTTATAGTTATTGTCTGTTTGCTTGGGAACGATTAATTCTTTCCGGAACGGAAATATTTTTAAAAATCCGAGCCACAGATTTATATTTTTATAAGATTCGATAGCGGCACATTTGAGAATTTTTAGTTGTGATCTGTCCGAAGACAGAGACATGTAACTTAGACATAAAATGTAGTTTATCCGACCGAGATACTAGACTTTGATCGCATCCCAAAGAGCGGAAAGTCTTAAAAGTCTGATCAAGTCTCTTCACATTAGATTTGGATTGAAAAATTGGGGGCGTAGATTAATATTTTGATAAGATACAATAGCGACACATTCGAGAATTTTCCTTCTAAGTAACTTATTTTCTGTTTTAATAAGTGTGGGATTCTTTAGACCGTTTATATTCTTTAGTTACGGGTGAATTTATTTTCTTTTGCTTATAAATACTTGTTGCAAAATAAAATCCTTACATTTGCCTTGGAAAAGTCCATCAGAGGACGAAACGCATTGGTTAAGATCAGTTTTCCTTTATTCATATTGTCTTTTTACAGATATATTTTAGTTCTATCTGAAATTTTACACACACACCCGCACACACACACACACACACATAAACACACACACACACATAAACACACTCACACATACATATATATATATATATAAGTATATCAATATATATAGTATAGTATAGTATATATATATATATATATATATATATATATATATATATATATATATATATATATATATATATCAGTATAACAATATATTGGCACATTGATGACGACGTTTATTCCGACATCTAATGTAATATATATATATATATATATATATATATATATATATATATATATATATATATATATATATCCATCTGTCTATCTGTTCTTATCTATCTATTTCAGTTTGATCTATCTTAGTCTATTCGTCTATCTATCTATCTATATATATATATATATATATATATATATATATACATCTGTCTATCTGTTCTTATCTATCTATTTCAGTTTGATCTATCTTAGTCTATTCGTCTATCTATCTATCTATCTATCTATCTATCTATATATATATATATATATATATATATATATATATATATATATATATATATATATAATTTATTCGAAAATTATAACTTAAACCTGGCTAGCACTATTTTCAAATAAAATGTCATACGAAGAAAACATTTTTGAAAAAAAGAAAGCAGCAGAAACCTCTGAACAGGGCGAAAGAAATCGTCCACTACCTTAAATTTCTGGAACAAAGAAAAAATACTCCAGCGAATAATAAGTTAAAACGAAGAGTGCTCAATACGCTAAAATAAATCCTAATGAGCAAGGTACTGCCTACCTAGGTTTCATCCCATGGGTTCATCGGCTTCACCCTGATGATTCCATGTGGTAAAACCTAGGGAGGTAGTATCTGGATCATTAGGATATATATATATATATATAATTCGGTCTCCAATGTATAACAAACGCAAGAAATAAAGATAAGAAATTAAATATATTTACACAATAATACAATGGGTAATTCTGTTAGTAAATCCAGGTTAGTCGTAATAATAATATATACAGTCTCGAAGCAGGACTTCCTGAGAGTCTACGTGCTTGTAACTGACTTCTACAAGCGTTTACCTCACACTATTACTCTACCTCCAACTCAATCACAATCTCTGCTCAATCTCTCTATCTCCATCAATCTCTATATTCTGACTGACTGTGTGTATTTAACGGTAGCCGTCCAAGTAACACTTTGGGCGAGTCTACTTGTATCAAAAAGGGGTGGACCCCATAACAATATATATATATATATATATATAGACCACTTTAAGGTTACATTATAATAATTTATTTCACCAGAGCCCTTTCAAAGACGTGGGAACAACATATATATATATATATATATGTGTGTGTGTGTGTGTGTGTGTGTGTGCAAGTGTGTGCAAGTATAGAATTGTTGTATACGGAATAAATTCCAATAACCAACAAATACTATTCTTAAAAGAGTGCTCAATACAGAGTAGAACAAATATAAAAAAAAAATGTGTTATAGTGGAACAACTAACACACCCCAACTGTGATTGGTCAGTCTAGAAGAGACGTGATTGAGAGAATAAAAGACGTGACTAACTATTGTAGTAGAAGCGAAAAGGATGACTACGATCTCCGTGACGTATCTCACGGTTTGCTTATTGTTATATTTATTTGTTATATATTTACTCTTCCTCATTGTTCTTTCCGTACAATAAAAACATTGTTATTTGTTTTACCTAATTCTTGTGTTAGTGTAATCTTTCCACTCGGGATTATCCGGTTGATTATATCGTATTATCCACGATATAACAGTGGCGATGAGGATTCGAAAGGAACTCACAACACGATATAACAAAATGTTATAAAATCCCTACAAAAATAGCCATTTTGTTTCAAAACTTCTGGTGCCTTATCAAGTGATAGTGTTAAATGTAGAATAAAGAGTTTTAAAAGGTTCAACTCAACCATCCCCCTCGCTAGGGGAAACGCTGTTACTTAAGCTGCAATAATCAATCAAAATACAAGTATATAAGAATTCAAAAAACTTGACAACGAACCTTGGTTATAATAATTAATGCTTTAATGTTAGGGTTAAAATAGAAATCATTCTGATTGATATTAAATTTTACTATAAAATTGAAAGATAAAAATTACCAAGTTTATATTTTAAATTTAACTTGTATTAAGTTTAAAATATATATATTTCTAAGGAATCAATAGATTTTTTATCCAACATTATTACCTACTAATCCAAATGTTATTTTGTGGATACCCATGTTTGAATAGATGCACTGTATGTGTTATATTTTTTTATTTATTTTCTTTTAAACAGTGTGAATTGTGCCAGAGAGAATATTTTCTTTATTCAGTTTTTCAAATGCACAAGCCGGTAAACATTATTCACAATGTTTTAAAAAATACCAAAATAAAAAAAGGCTTCTGCTCAAAGATGGGTATTCAAAAAATAATATTTATAGTATTAGGAAGTATATATATATATATATATATATATATATATATATATATATATATATATATATATATATAAACCTAACGAGCCAGCACCTATCTAGCTAGGTTTTTTCTTTTCAATAAAATGTTGTTCGAGCGAGAGTTATCCTGATGATCCTTTGGGGGTGAAACGTAGGTAGATAGGCTCAGGCTCGTTAGGTTTTTAGTTTTTGCTCTACTTATTGTATTGAGCAGTTTTACATATTTACTTAGGTTACTCTGTCGGTGTTTGTTTTTTCTTTTGGTTAGGCATTGCGGTGCTGATTGATTATTTTCAAGCAGAACGGATGTTTTTAGTCTTTTCTTTTTTTTCTTGAATTTTTTTCCCCTGATATCAGTTTTTTTAATATTTTTTTTAATTTACAAATTGTATTATCTATTTTTTCACACCACCCGAGTATAGGTAATAAAATAAAAAAAAAATAAAATAAAATAAATAAATATTAGGTTGGTGCAAAAATAATTTCGTTTTCTCACATAGTAACATATGTTAGAAAACGAAATTATTTTTGCACCAACCTAATATATCTAAATTATCTATAATTATCTATAAATATATATCTAAACTACTTCTTATCATTTATATTTTAGAAAAACTACTATTTCTAATTTTCTTTATAAATACTTGTTGCAAATACTTACATTTGCCTTGATAAAGTCTATCAGAGGACGAAAGGCGTCGGCTAAAATAAGTTTTTTTTTTGTTTTGTCTTCATTCAAATTGTCCTTTTACAGATATATATTTTTAATTATATCTGAAATTTCACACACACACACACATACATACATTCATACCTTTCCCAAGGGTATTAGCACGTAAGTAAATGTAATGGATTCGTCTGGAATTCGAACTCGGCTCTCCGATTCCTCAGTATATATATATATATATATATTGGTATTAGCACGTAAGTGAATGTAATGGATTCGACTGGAATTCGAACTCGGCTCTCCGATTCCTCATATATATTAAGGAATCGGAGAGCCGAGTTCGAATTCCAGTCGAATCCATTATATTCACTTACGTGCTAATACCCTTGGGAAAGGTATGAATCCTCTTCTTCTCCCTCCAGCTATGGGTAAAATAGCAGGACAGACTGGGTTCTATAGCCTTGGATGGCAACTGGTCTAGGAGAAGGATAACTCTGAATTCAAAACCATTGAGGGACGTTTGGGAACCTTGTGGCATTCGGTATTCCTCCCTCCAAAAAGTGTGGATGGTCCTGCACGAGGCCTTCACCGGTGTCGGGCTGTCGGTTTCCTGGAAACTGATCTGCTTGACCCTCATACGTCGAATCTCGATGGGAGAGTCGATTATATATATATATATAGTGTGTGTGTGTACATATATATATATATGTATGTATATGTAGGCAGTATATCTTCATTCAAACAGTTTTCATTGACTAATACGGACATATCATGTCTATTTATTTTTATAATAATCCTTTCTAGTTCTCTAATTATCTTGATGTCAAACTGAAATTCCCCAAGGAAAGCGCTTTATTTGTTGCTATGTGGTGCTTAAAATTTCTAAGCCTGATCAAGAAAGCCTTCCAAAACAAAGTCAGATATTTTTGTTCATATTTTGTGAAATTATCTGAACGCTGAACTTTTCAACGTCCCTCTATGCGTAACCATGACAGGTTATATTAAATACTTTCTTGCTCATGTGCACACACACACACACACACACACACATATATATATATATATATATATATATATATATATATATATATATATATATATTGATGATAAGTTGAAATTCATCAAGGAAAACGCCGTATTTACATTAAACTTTCGATATCCTCCGAGATCATACTCAGGGGTGAATTGCGAAGACAAACTTAATGTATCTCTAATCGTTGTGACAGTGGTTCTGCAAACACGCGCGAACGCACTCTGCTATGATTATTTTAAAATTAACCGTTGTGTTTAAGATGTTTTGTAAACAAGCGTGTCTGATCAAAGAGCGATTGGTAAATTTCAAAATATTTTTAAATGTTTGTCAATCTCAAATACATTTCAATATATTGCTACTATATTTATAATGAATTTTGTTCAGTGTTGGTTATTGGTTTTGATATTTACAAAAGGAGGTCGAACTAAACATCAAAAAGATAATTAGAGAACTAGAAATTATATACACTATTTACATTATTCGGACTATTGTCCTCATCTTTGTCGCCATATTTATCACAACGTTTCGGCCGTTGTACGCTCCGGCCGTCTTCAAGTAGTTGGAATGTTGAACTGAACCCTTTATTTCGCTCACTGGGGTAGACTGTTCTAGTTTCACGTGCCATGTTTAATGGATGTCATTTATCAGTTATCTCCTGTTAATTGCCCTCTCCAAGTTCTCCACTGCCTTAACCAGGTATTGAACTCACACTCTTTGGGTTCTATCACTGGATCTCCCTTTTCTCTTCATATCTGGTCAACCACGCCTGACCACATATGGAGAGACATATATATATATATATATATATATATATATATATATATATATATATATATATATATATATATATATATATATATATATATATCGGATTGAGCCGAGTTCGAATTCCAGTCGAATCCATTACATTCATTTACATGCTAATACTCTTGGAAAGATATGAATCCTCTTCTTCTCCCTCCAGGTATGGGTAAATAGCAGGACAGACTGGGTTCTATAGCCTTGGATGGCAACTGATCTAGGAGAAGGACAACTCTGAATTCAAAGCCTGCGGAGGCTCGTTTGCGGACCTTGTGGCACATAGTGCTCCAGATCTCTGTATTCGGCTCTTCAAAAAGTGTGGTTGGTTCTGCACAAAGCCTTCACCACTATAATCAAATCATATGTGCAGGTGACTGGCCGTCGGTTTCTAGGAACTGAGTTGCTTGACCCTCATACGTCGAAAAAACGACAGGCGAGTTCAGCATATATATATATATATATATATATATATATATATATATATATATATGATAGTATAAGGAGCAAATATCAGACGTTTATAAATCTCATACGTTTCGCTTTTTTTCATTAGAGAAAGAAATGTGTAGAACAGAAAGTAAATTCTGGTATTTTTAATATGAAGGAACTACACAGAAATTGATAGAAATGCAAAATGGAAATTAATTGCTTAAATGCGACTACAACATTATCAAGACATCTTACATTTCATTTGTCGGATACAAGTTCTATTGCACAACATCTAAAAAAGAACATTCCGCCTTCACAAAACAGGAAAGTACTCGTTGACAAAATATACTACACCACGAAAACAATAAAGAAAAATTTCAAATTCTCGAGTCCCACTATATCAAAAGCAATCAATCAACACTCAATAAAATTTATTACGAGTGTAGCAACAACGTGTTGAAGTGCATTTAACAAACATTTTATAACATTTTACATTTCTACCAATATCTGTTTGGCTCCCTGATATTGTTTTGTAAGAAAAAATCCATAGGTACGACGGATTAATTTAAAATATTAAAATAATTATAACAGAGCACTTTAAAAAAAAAAAATACTATCACAACGAATGCAGTTACAATAAGTCTTTGTAATTCGTCCCTGAGGATGTGATCGAAAGTACTTGGGTAAGAAATAACTATGGCACCTTTATGGACGAATTTCATTTGAGAACTAGAAAGGATTATAATAAAAATAGACATAATATGTCTATATTATTCAATGAAACATGTTTGAACATACACACACACACACACACACATATATATATATATATATATATATATATATATATATATATGATTTTGTGTGTGTGTGTGTGTGTGTCATTCTAGACGTCCTGAAGCCTCAAGCCAGGATTTGGTGTCAGTCGAAGTTTCTACCCCTAAAAAATCAGCACTCGGCAGAGAAAAACTACTGAATAAAGACCAGAGGGAAATATTTGTCTATATTTCTGAGATGAGATATTGCAATTATTTACCATGTTCAGACTGTTATCTCATCTTTATTTTCTTCTTCACGACGTCTTGAGGTGATTAAAATTTCCAAATGAACCCTTTATTTCGTGACTTGACCCAAAGAGTTGGGAGTTCAATACCTGGCTACGGTATTGGTGAACAAAACCTTGGAGATTTGAGTTAAAGGGAGATAACTGATAACATTCGGAAGAGGCATTGCACGTGGAATTAGAACAATCTACCCTGGTGGACGAAATAAAGTGTTCAGTTGGAAATTCCAATCACCAGAAGAAGCCCAGAGAGTAAAACGGCCGAGACGTCATGAATATGGCAACGAAGATAAGGACAACAATCCGAAAATCTTGAAAATTTTTCCTTTTGTTTTTACTCACTTTGTATTTTTATAGATATATTTTTAGTTATATCTGAATTTTTGCATATATGTGTGTGTGAAAGTGTTTGCGTGTGTGTGTGCACGCACATGTGAGTGTGTATGTGTGTCAGTTCGCGCACGTGTGAGTGTGTGTGTGAGAGAGAGAGAGAGTTTGCACGTGTGAGTTTGTGTGTGTGTGTGAATTCGCGCACATGTGAGTGTGTTTGTGATTGCGCGCAGGTGTGAGTGTTTGTGAGAGAGAGTGTGCACGTGTGAGCTTTTTGTGTGTTTTTGTGTGTGTGTCTGTTCGCGCATGTGTGAGTGTTTGTGTGTGTATGTGTGAGTGTGCGCACGTTCAAGTGAGTGTGTGTGTGTGTGGAGAGAGAGAGAGGGGGACAGCGTGGCCGAAAATTAATTTCCCATAAAACAAAATATTAAATAAAATAAAATAAAAATAAAAGAATAAAAAAATTAAAATTCGTTTATTCTTTTCTTTTATTTTTTTGCTTTCTTTCTTTATATATATCTTCTTTTTTTCTTTTCTTTTCTTTTCTTTTCATTTCTTTCTTTCTTTCTATACTTTCTTTTTCTTTTTCTTTTTTCTTTTCTTTTCTTTCTTTCTTTCTATACTTTCTTTTTCTTTTTCTTTTTTTTCTTTCTTTCTTTATATACTTTCTTCTTTTTCTTTTTTTTCTTTTCTTTCCTTTTCTTTCTTTATATAGTTTCTGTTTCTTCTTTTTTCTTCTCTTTTCTTTCTTTCTTTTCATACTTTCTTTTTCTTTTTTCTTTTCTTTCTTTCTTTATATACTTTCTTTTTCTCTTTCTTTTTTCTTTTCTTTCTTTCTTTATATACTTTCTTCTTTTTCTTTTTTTCTTTTCTTTTCTTTTCTTTCTTCCTTTTTATACTTTCTTCTTTTTCTTTTTTCTTTTCTTTTCTTTCTTTCTTTTTATACTTTCTTTTTCTTTTTCTTTGTTACTTCCTGTTTTTATTTTTTTTCTTCACCCACACCCCATAACAAGAGTTGCCTTAAAGATAGAAAGATATGAACAGACATAGATAGATAGATAGATAGATAGATAGATAGATAGATAGATAGATAGATATGAACAGACTGAGATAGATAGATAGATAGATAGATAGATAGATAGATAGATAGATATAAAAAGAAAGATAAATAATGATCATAGATCGATAGATATAATCAGAGATAGATAGATAGATAGATAGATAGATAGATAGATAGATAGATAGATAAAACTAGTAGCAAATGATAGGAGTTCTGCATTTTTAAGGGACTCGCATTAAATAGCCTCAAGCTCTTCATGAAATTGGCCATTTTACGGCTCGCAAATGTTCACGCTTACATGTTCGGGGAACTGCCTCTTTAATTAATTTTTCTTTCCCGTAATTGTATATCTTGACTCTGATTCTCTATTTGTTGTCAAATTCTCAGAGCCAATACGACTTGGACACGGCTCCTTAAGGGGCATTTGAACTCATAAATAATGCTGGCTCTGACCAAACCAAACTCATCAATAATTACATCGTTCAAACTGCTAAATGCCTATCCAGACGACTTAAGTTACGCCTCATTTAAACTCATTTAAATACAAACACAAACCTACCTGATTCCATCCGAAACAGACTAGTAGAAAACGCAAGCATAATAACTTCATTCACATGTAAAAGAAGATTAAAAATAATAGAAGCCCTAATAATAAATAAATAAAAAACAATACTCAAGATTAGCTATGAACACGGTCATAATGTGCTGACTGTGTTTGGAAAATAAAACAACCCTAGTTACATAAACACAACCTATACATTAGGTTAAAAAGTAAAATAAAATCATCCATGATAATGGCTACAAGTATAGCCGAAAGCGCTCGGCAAAGTAGAACATTTGGACACTTTTTACCCATTGTGTCTAGAAAAGAAAACACAAGAAAAATTAAATAAAAAGGTTAATCTCAGTATCTTGTCAGTCGTCTTTAACCAAACACGTATATACATATATACATATATACCTATACATAAATACATATACATAAATATATATTAAGGGATATACAAAATATCTTACATTGATTGCACAACTTTGAGTTTCATGCCGGAGCAATTATCAAGCGCCGGTATTATTTTAATTTTAATTTTGGGTTGACACTGGTTTTGCACAATTTCTGATTATCGCGAGATACTTTATTGTTGGAGGTGAAATATTATTGTCGTTAAAATATTTATCGTTTAATGGGCAGAGTTGTTTTTTCTGCAATTGCAATTCTTAGTTGCAGGTATGTTGTTGTTTTAAAGGTTGTTGAAGTGTTTTCTTAGAATAGAACAGTTGGGCTATGCTGTATACTAGTCGATGTTTTTAGCACAGTAGCTAACTTTGACGTTGTTTTGTTTAAGATCTTATTAAGTGTAGGGGGATGACAGAGATGCTTATTCTAAAAAAATGTCTCCGATTTCCGTTTTGGCGTTTTTGATGAAGGGCGGGTTGAACCATATAATATTGCGTTTAGGGTGTTTTGGTTTGTTGGCGTACTTAATGCTAATTTCTGAGAATTCGAGGTTAATTTTATGGTTTCTATTGCTTTTACGTATTTTCCTTTTTTGTCAAAAATGTCCTTATTGCTAGAGTTGGTAAACAGTCTAAATTGGACCGATTTAAGTAAATTATTCAGCATTCTAGGATGCTGGCTGGATTGTTTGTTGAAGTATCTATGGTTGTATAAAACTTTAGTATATGGTTTCTGGAGACCATTAGATAGGTCAAATGTTACATCCAGGAAATTGATTATTTTAGCATTGGTGGTGGCGGTAATGCTCAGATCGTTGTCTTTGAAGAACTTTTGTGCCCTTGATTTGCGTAGGAGTATAATCCCGTTGTTTCTTTATACACCGGTGTTTTTAGCTCGCAAGTTAAATCAAACGCACCCATGGCAATACTAAAGTCAAGATTGCTACAGTTGGTCCACAGGGAACCGTCATGGGCCTGTTTAATGATGTTAATGTCCTGTTTGCTTATGAAGGAGTAAATGTTGGCCAGATATACAAATACATAATTATATAAATATACATTTATATAAATACATTTACATAAATACATAGGCATAAATTACTATATATAAATATATATAAACAGACAGATATTTGAAACAAAGAAGACAGGCTTTTTTAGACAAAATAATGTTTTATTCCTTTCAATGAAATTTACAGAGACAAAACAAAACCATTTTTTTCCAAAATTGAGCTAAATACTTTTCAGGAAATCATCAACGATAAAGAGAAAATTGACCATGACGAACAACAGATATGCAGTCCAGGTTGTACAAGAAGACCTATAATTTTTCTTTTCTTTGTGATTTAGAAAATTTTCCAACACATCTGTAGCTTAGTTTTACTCAATGTTATCTCATTTCATTAACAAACCTAAAGCGTTAAAATAGTTTTCATATAATTACATTTATACAGACACGTGCAAATATGTGCACATGAGGCTATCTATATCTTTATGGACTATTATATATTTACACACAAACACACACACAGATATATATATATATATATATATATATATATATATATATATATTACTTCAGTTGTTATTAGAGTAGACACTTCATACCGTTCAGACCCACAGTTTTTAATTATTATTTCTCGAAAGAGCAGGCCAAGAGAGTTAACTGTATAATAAATAAAAAAGTTTGAGGTAATACAAATTTCTGATATATATATATATATATATATATATATATATATATATATATATATATATATATATATATATATATCGTAGAATCAAGGTTGGCAATGAGTATAACAGCTTGGATTCTGAAAGATTTATGAAAGCCTCTTAGTTATGATGCCAGCCTTCCTATGAGAGATGAGGCTAACAAATACTCTTTAAAAGACCCACATCTCCTCACATACACACACATACGCAGACATATATATATATATATGTCTCTGTGTGTGCTGCACACACATACACACGCAGAAGTGCAAGAGGTACTGTAAGTTTTTCAAAAACAATTATACGAGTATATTTTCATGACCCGATAATGTCAGACAGACAATTGTTTAGCACCACTCGTACATATATATATATATATATATATATATATATATATATATATGTTGGCATTTTAGCCTTTTCTTAAATATCTTAGCTGCGCATATTCAAATATTAATTTTGTATTGAACACTTTTTTTGTTGTCTATACCTTTTTAGGTGCCGCTGTTTTCAGGCTTCCTTTGACATTTCTATCCATATATATATACATATATATATATATATGTATATATATATATATATATATATATATATATATATATATATATATATATATATATATATATATAACAATTGTCTATAGATAAATAGATAGAGAGAAAGAGAGAGAGATGTCCTAATAATCGTGTTCAATCCTGAAACAATCTGTTGACCCCTCTTATCTTTACACACGCTTTAGATATTGCGAAAAGGAAGAAATAATTTCCTTCTTTTTTCTCCACATCTCATTCTCTAATTTAGCTTTAATAAAACTGAAACAACTAGTTATCTTTATATGTGTGTGTGCGTGTATGTGTGTGTGCATGTGTGTGTATGGACTTGTGCATTTATATATGTGTGGGTATGTGTGTGCGTGGGTGTGTGTATGTGTGCATGTGTGTGGGCGTGTGTATGTGCGTGTGCGTGTGTGTGTGTGCGTGTGTGTATGTGTGTGTGCGTGTGTATATGTGTGTATGTGTGTGTGCACGCGTGTGCATATGTGTGTCCGTGTGTATATACGTGTGTATGTATGTGCGCGTGCATGTGTGTGCGTGTGCGTGTGCGTGCATGTGTTTATATGTGTGCATGTGTGTGTGCGTGTGCGTGCATGTGTTTATATGTGTGCATGTGTGTGTGCACGTGTGTGTGCGTGTGTATATGTGTGTGCGTATGTGTTTGTATGTGTGTGTGTGCGTGTGTATATGTGTGTGTGCGTGTACGTGTGTATGTGTGTTAAAATGACCAGTCCCCGTAAACATCCTGTTTTTACCATTATGTATTAGATGTCTTCATAAATGATCTTTCGTGAAGCAAAGCTGTTATACTTATCACCAGACTCGCTCTCTCACACTCACATAACTATACATGCATACAATCATATATATATATATATATATATATATATATATATATATATATATATATATATAATCCCAAAAGGGGGTGTAAAATTTGAAACTCACTTCACAAAACCTTAACAACCTCCTCAGTTGAGCCAAGGACTTTTCAACACCTCTTTTCACACACACACACACACACACACACAAAACACACACACACAAAACACACACACACACATACACACACATTTTTAACATATATATATATATATATATATATATATATATATATATATATAATGTTATATCAGTGGAGATTCAGAAGGTCGGGCTTGTCAGGCTCAGCCCAATTGAATCAACATTCAAGTATATTTATTTCAAAGCAACAAAAGTCTTTCGTTGTGCAACGTTTTTATTCTTGACTTCAGCTGAATCCAAAATTAAAAATATTGACCGAACGAAATACATTTCGTTGATATTGTTTATAATAAGGAAGAAAGAAGAAAGAAAAAACAAAACAAAAAAGAAAGTAATTTAAAAAAGAGTCAATTTGAATTAGGCTTGTCGTGCTGCGTAAGTCTTAGCCCTATCTGAGCTGGCAGCAATCTTAGTAGTCAATGTATTTCTATAAATAATATTTTTAAAAGGCTCTAATGACTTGTATGCTCTGTTTTTCAAAGAACACATTTTCTATTATTTTTATTTCATCTTATTGCTTTCAAATGTCCATTTTAAATAATTTATTCCGTACAGTATAAGTTGTGTTTTTTTTACCACAATGTATCAATCGAAAAAGACAAATTAAATTTAGCCCGACTTTAAGTCGGCGAAAATCAAAACGTCGACTGAAGGGTTGGGGTAAGGAGTGTGACTGGAAATGTTGACTGTTAAAGAAATATGATATCAGTGAGCAGACACAATTACTAACCCAATAAATTAAGTTAAAAATTTACAGACAGAGGGATACATAAACACACTAACGCATAGACATATATACAGACACACACTCGATATTTAACGCACACGTTATTTAAAAACAAATATATATAGGTAGAAATTTTTAAAAAGTTATATATTTTAAAGTAAAGGAATCGTTTTAGTATCTAAGTTATACCAATGGTATATTTTGTTAAAGATTCTCATGAGCAAGACAAAACATTGATCACCTAGAGTCGCCACTGTGTTATATATATATATATATATATTATTAGGTTGGTGCAAAAATAATGTCGTTTTCTCACATGTGAGAAAACGACATTATTTTTGCACCAACCTAATATAACATAGAAATACTGTAAAGGATTTTTTCAATATTTTGCCTTTGGTGATCATTCGTGCCCACGGCGATTCTCAGTGAACGTCAGATACATTGGGTGACTTTTTTGGTTTGTTCCTCTTTTTCCCACCTCCCCAACCGCCGCTTTTTCTAACATCTGGTTTCCAATGAGACATCGACCCTTCCCTCCGGATCGTTGAAGGTGAACTTCTGTCAATAGGAGGTAGGTGTACCGGACCTAGAAAACAAGTAAATAAATGTAATTAAAAACATATACATCAAACCGTCGTTTTTTTGTTTCGTTTTTAACTACAGGTTATCTTCCTGTTCATTATTTAACGCTTTGTCTGTCCTGCGCATCATATGTGATACGAATGATAAAACTAAGGACGCTTAAGAAAAGACTCTGCTATTGAGTAAAATCGTACCAAACCCGTTCAGAAATCAACTGCGTCCTCAAATCAATGATTAAAAAGAGCTTCAAACAAGTGAGCCATGTAGGTCTTTGTGAGGACCATTCTTCTTTTGACCTTATCGACTGGCACTGCAGAATCACAAAAAAACTGTATCAAATGAGAAAAACTACATCACTTAAGGACTTTCAAAAACGGCAACGACTAAAATGGACAGCACATGTAATTGGAAGAGAAAATAATAATGTAATCAAGATGTGGACATTACACATTACTTCAAAGAAAAGAGTAAGAAGGAAACCCACCTCAGTACTGAATAGAGCGATAACAACTACTGGACTTGTGAAACCTATTTTCCTGAAAAGGTTAGGAATGTAGAATGGGAGCATTTCATATTAATAGAATAAGTTTTCCAAATTTTATTATCAATATATAAATGTATTTACTTTTTTTTTTAAATTCATATTAGTGGTCCACCAAATTTAAAATTATATATATAGTGACCCATGAAGTTCAAAAGGTTTGGCGACTGTTTATCTAGAATGTTAGGCAAGTGTCATTATATTTCTAATGGAATTCTTGTAAAAGAATTTACAGAATTAGAGACATAGGCGCCGTCTTCTTGAAATTCATACTCACGTTTTGCAGAAGTCGGTGTCGAATGTCTCCTCTGACCTCTGACTGTCCTACACTCACTTTCTATTAATGACTGACTCTTTTCACTGGTGTCCCCCACAAACAGTCCGTTACCGGTCACCTGATGTTTTTGCTGAAATGAAACCGAAAATTTATGTTACTTTCACGGCGACGATAACATTTATATTTTTATCATTAATATCAAATTTTACGGTTGTTTTTAATGAGATAAAAAATTGCAGCTTGTCATGTGGCTATTTAATTTTAGACTTCGAAATTTAGGCTACCGTTTGTTTTCAACAGCGCAGAATTAATCGGCTTTCATCCACGTCTCTCTGACAACAAGTTTGGTAGGGCCAATCATGGAAAAACCTCCTGTGGCGTGAAAGCACTATATATATATATATATATATATATGAGCGCTTAGCCTTGGCGTGGGTAGAATGGAGATCAACGTGTTTTAGTGGACTCCGCAGTTTTCAATCTGCTTGTCTGAATCATCTTCAAGAAGCGAGAGCAAGATCTAAAAGGTCTGCCAATCTAACAGTGAACTCATCCCACAATCCTCACTCTTGCCCCATATACGGTCTCATTTGTAAATCGCTAGCGGGATCTTAAGTGCCATTTAAGATTATCGCACAAAATTTCATAACTGAATCAATTGGTTAAGTTGTCAGAACCTCATAGGTAGAAACCGACGAGAGAGACCAATATATATATACATATATATAAGTTATGAAAAACTTGGTAATTCGTATGGGTAATCCCAACCACTCCTCCTCCCCCAATACTCTCTGTTAAATAAAAAAAGCTTACACTACCCATCAATTTTCATTTCATTTTTCGTTTCATTTTTTGGAAGTGCTATCTGATGATCCGGCGTCCTTTAAAAGGGCTCCGGTGAAATAAATTATTATAATGGAACCTTAAAGTGGTCTATTTTTTTTAAATATATATATATATATATATATATATATATATATATATATATATATATATATATATATCCTAATGGCCCAGGTACTACCTCCCTAGGTGTCACCACATGGGATCGTCAGGGTGAAGCCGATGACCCCATGTGATGAAACCTAGGTAGGTAGTACCTGGCTCTTTAGGATTTATTTTAGTTTTGCTCTACTTAGCGTATTGAGCACTCTTCGTTTTAACAGATTATTCGCTGGAGTTTTTTTTTTCTTTGCGCCAGAAATTTAAGGTACTTGACGATTTCTTTCCCTCTGTTCGAAGGTTTCTGCTGATTTCTTTTTTTCAAAAAATTTTTCCTCGTATGCCAGTTCATTTGAAAATAGTGCTAGCCAAGTTTTTTGACCCACCAAGTTTAAATAGATTCACATATATATATATATATATATATATATATATATATATATATATATGTGTGTGTGTGTGTGTGTGTGTGTGTGTGTGTGTGTGTGTGTGTGTTTCGACGAGTGAAAGCATTAAATAGGCCAAAAAGTTATGATTGTGCTACGAAAGAGACCGCAGTGAACCTAATTAAACAAATCGGTAATGGTGGGTGAATAACCGCGCTTAAATCCGAGTTTTTTTTTCTGGTCGATAACTCCAAAACCGTGGGTTTTATCATAATTGTAATTGTCAATTCGAGTTCAGCATGTACATTTATACGGAAATATGACGATTTCGAAAAAAATTTTAATAGATATTTACTTTGGGGTTTGAAAAGCAAACTTACTAAGAGTTCCACAAGCGAGAAGTGCGAAAGAAGAGACTGTTAGCATAGAACTTACAGTTACATCTAGCCAGCTCAACTCGTCACCAGTCTAGCTGTCAAACTGTCCAGCCACCAAAGCGAAGAGCTCATCCGAATAATTATGATGAAAGTATTTATAGAAAAGGCAAAGGGAGACAACCTTACAGCGGTAGGAAAGTGACTGATAGATTGTTGTCGTTCTGATGTACGTTTCTAGGGATATCTCTTCTTTTTTTTAATTTTTGAAGGTCAGATATGCTAATCCAAACAATTACCATGAAATTATTCATAGAAAAGGCAAAGAGAATCTCCATTACGGCGGTGTGAAAGTGACTTAAGTCGAGATGCCAGGTTAGGACCAATAATATTGCTGATTCTTCTTTCAATTTCCAACCTAGAGATCGAGAAGTCCTACTAAAGAAAACAAACATTATGAAGGTGTAACAAAGGAAGGTTAATCAGGAGATCAGTTGCTAGCAATTGACAGTGTATTTGAATTTTTGAAGATTAAAGTTGGCTAGAAAACATGGAGCTGGAAGCGAGATCCACAAGCGAGAAGTGCGAAAGAAGAGAATGTTAGCATAGAACTTACAGTTACATCTAACCAGCTCAACTGTTGAATGGTAAGACCACGTCACCAGTGTAGCTCTCAAACTGTCTAGCCACCATAGCGAAGAGCCCATCCGAATAATTATCATGAAAGTATTTATAGAAAAGGCAAAGGGAGACAATCTTACGTCGGTAGGAAGGTAACTGGTAGATTGCTGTCGTTCTGATGTCCATTTCTAGGGATATCTCTTCTTTTTTTAAAAATTTTTGAAGATCAAATAGAGAAGAGCTAATCGGAACAATTACCATGAAATTATTTATAGAAGAATATTTATAGAGAATCTCCATTACGGCGGTGTGAAAATGACCGATGTCGAGATGCCAGGTTAGGACCAGTAATATTGCTGATTCTACTGTCTATTTCCAAC
Source organism: Acanthosepion lycidas (assembly GCA_963932145.1). NCBI lineage: Eukaryota > Metazoa > Mollusca > Cephalopoda > Sepiida > Sepiidae > Acanthosepion > Acanthosepion lycidas. Next base: position 54,745,439 of record OZ010611.1, read on the forward strand.
TTAGAGATCGAGAAATCCTACTAAGGAAAACAAGCATTATGAAAGAGCTGGAACAAAGGAAGGTTAATCAGGAGAGGAATTGATAGCGATTGACAGTGTATTTAAATTTTAAGGCAGAGAGAAGATCCATTAAGGCGGTGTGAAAGTGACTGAAGTCGAGATGCCAGGTTAGGACCAGTAATATTGCTGATTCTACTTTCGATTTCCAACTTAGAGATCGAGAAGTCCTATTAACGAACACCTGGTGCATGTATTTTTGCAAGTTTTTTACAGAGATTTATATATATATAATAGATCGTCATCAACACTTAAAAATACTTACATAGAGGATTACACGTTGGCTTGTGTCTAATGCCTTCTTGCTGCTTTGGGAACTGTTCGCTGTGAAACTGAAAATAATAATAATAATTACATTAAGAGATCAATACAAGAATTGACCAGTGTCCTTACCTTTATATATGCATACACTCACAGGGAAACAATCTCACGGCGTGATTATAACACCTTGTGTGTCAGGGAACCTCACATAATGCCCATTAGGTGGCGTTGCATAATGCTATATAAAAGAAAAGGACTCAAATCTTCTCTTTCACCTCTTGTTTTCTTTTTTCAAACACAGGATGCCATAGTAACAAGACACACATATTACTGCATCAAGTAACCATGTCCGCACAAACATGTTTATGCAAAAAAAGCTGAGTATCATCTACCATATACTCAATTGTGAAAGCAGAATAACAACATATTTTTATTAATTCAAAGGTCCCAAGCCAGACAGTGGTTAATTATTTGCCCATAGCTAACAAGTGCTACCACCCCGGGTCACCCTGATGATCACATGTGGTGAAACATAGGTAGGTAGTACCTGGCCCATTAGGATATATATATATATATATATATATATATATATATATATATATATATATATATTAGACAACTTTAAGGTTCCATTATAATAATTTATTTCACCAGAGCCCTTTTAAAGACGTGGGAACAACAGCAATTTAAGAGGTAGTTCTACGCTCCTCAAAGCCACCTGATCAGAGGCCTTGTTGTTAAACGTCGTTTATCGTCTTTCCCTGGACGCCGATGCTGTTTATGGTCATAACCAGGATGGATGGCACGTGCAAGACAGAAATCCGCACATGGATCGCCACAACCACTGCAGCGATGGCCAGACTGGAAAGGATCTGGAAAAGCAACATCAGCTTCCATACAAAGTTCAACCTCTACAAATCGCTGGTCATATCGATCCTCCTGTACGGGTCTTGGACACTCCTGATAGGGGCAGAAGGAAGGATTCAGGCGTCCCAGAACAAATACTTCAGCAAGCTCCTCAGCATCACCTACTGGGAGCACAAACACAACGACCATGTACGGAGCAAGGTCAAAAATCTCGTGGTCCGTCAGGAATCTCTTCTCGTCACTATTAAGTATCGGAAGATGTCATGGTTTGGTGACATCACACAGATTAACGGCCTCTGCAAGACCATTATACAAGAAAACTATTGTAGGTGGACGCAAGCAGGGATGGCAGCGCAAAGCTGGTCAGACAATATCAAAGTGTGGACAAACAGAACAATGCCGAAACTTCTGAGAGCTAACGCCAGCAGATTATCCTGGAGGAGGTAGTCCATTCTTCTGCTCTAAGGTACCCTCGACGATTGAAGCGATCAAGGGACTGATGAATTATTCTACACCTTCAACCGAGTATCGTTACAATTAACCTTTTTCTGTTACAATTTGAAAAGTAGATGCAGTCATTTGTCAGCGATGAAATTTTGCTCTTTGCTTTGGATGTCTATTGGCACTCAAGCTTTTTCCAGATTCAAGTGGAATACATATATACGAGCCATTGCTAAAGATCCTTATTCCCTTGTACCGCTCCAAAAAATAGTTAACTCCTTTTTGACATGATCCATCTTAACAAGAGTCAGATCAACCCGAAATTGGACTATTGAAGCCATAGCTGGGTTAGAGCTATACTATCCCTACTTTCCAGCCTTGATAGATTAGATGTTAAAATTTAAGGACCTTGTTAGTGATAAATTATTTTCCACCTTACAACCCCTTTCCCACAGCCGAAACATCGCAAGCCTCTTTCTACGCTATCGCTTTTTCCATTGCAACTGTTTTGATTAGTTACATTGCTTAGTTCAACCAGTTCAGACCTATTCCACATAGATTAGGACAAAACATCCCCATTCCATTTGTATTCTATTAATAAGAACATTCGAACAGATTCTTCCCGAGATCTTCTATTTCATGCAACATACTCCTGGGGGGTGCTTCTTTGATCGCTACAACCTTAACCTAGTCAAATTTAGAGTTATCTGTTACCTTTCTGTTATGGTAACTTACCCATGCATGCATGGACTTTCCCAACTATAAATAGGAGCAGGTACTGCCTTTTCCAGCAGTCAGCTCTGACAGTCGGACCGAACATTCTTGCTGTAACACTTTCGTTTGTATGTTTGTATTACGGTTTGCTGCTAATATATTTGTTTAACACATTTCCTCTTATATGTCTTTAATTCTGGCCCTAACAAGGCCACAACACTTTCCCACATATCATCTTAACTGGCACACTTTACCTCTTAATCTTACCACTCATGCTACAACGTCATTCAGTAACACTCTTCTTTAACTGGCTCTTAAGCATTGTAACCGATATATATATGTAAATATTGGAATGAAAATCGTAGTAGCAATTTATAGTCACTTTTGCATGCATTGGTCTTACGCGTTGCTGCCTCTGTTTACTAATAATTAATACGTACTCTTTTTCTTGTGAACATGACAATAAGAGATTTAGTGATATCGGCTAGGAGATATAGAAATACCTGGGTTGGCGTTCAGGCACACGATAAGGTCAGTGAGAGTGTTGTCGGAGCCGTTAACCATTGTTAAGGTATCCAGCTAGGAGAAGGAAAACGCATATGTAACACCTGAGGCGGTGGAGTAATGGATAGCGACTCGGATTGAAGAACCGGAGAGCCGAGTTCGAATTTCAGCTGAATCCGTTACATTCAGTTACATGCTAATAACCTTGAGAAAGGTAGGAATTCGAGGCTAGGTAGGAATCCAAGGCTATAGAGCCCTTTTCTTTTCCCACTACCATGGGGTGGGAAAGAAAAGGTTTCTATAGCCTTGGATTGCAACTGGTCTACCGCAGAAAGAAATGGCAACCTATCGCGGAAAAAATCTGCCTCGCAAGTCATGTACCGAAAGATAAATGATCGCCTAAGCGTGTATCACGCATGGCACATAATTGACTTCGTTTTGAAAGAGGATGGTAAGTGCGACAATGAGATCCGTAGACGCATTGGGATGGCCAAGGACACATTCCAAAAGCTGAGCAGATTGCTGCAAGACAGAAGGATAGCTTTGGTAACAAAGAAAAGAATACTGAACTGTTACGTGACATCTGTCCTTCTTTACGGCAGCGAATGTTGGACGGTTTCCTCAAAGATGAAAAAGAGACTTGAGGCGACAGAGATGTTCTACAGAAGGAAGCTAAGGATATCATGGACCGAACATGTGAGCAACGATGAGGTCTTAGAGAGGTTGCAAACAAGGGGGTGTAGACTTAATATCAGGAAGAGGCAGCTGAAGTTTCTGGGACACATAATGGGCCTGGAGAATCTGATACTCACAAGTCGAATAGAGGAAAAGAGAGACACAAGAGAAAACGACGCGTGACATACCTGACGGGCTTAAGCAAGTGGACGACAGAACGTGGTCTGGAGAAGGAAGCAGAGGGAAAGCTGTAGGGGATAGAGGGGGTGGAGAGCCATGATCACACACGTCTTGAAAGGAAATGGCACATAAAAAGAAAAGAAGTATGAAAAACTCCCTGCAGTATAAGATAAGAGCACTTGCGTTCTCTGTATTGTTGCATGCATGTGGGACATGGAAACTCACAGCTGAGCCCCATCATCGTCGGCATCTCATACCTTGACCACATCACCAACAACCAGGTACACAGTAAAATCCAGCAGCACATTGCCCTTCCCCCACGAAGTAACTTCTCACTACAGTAAAGAAAAGGAAAGCAGAGATGGTATGGTCAAGTAACTCGTCAGATGCTCTTGGAAAGAACAGTTCTTCAAGAACGTAGGAGGAGGGGAAGACAAAAGAAAAAGTGGAATGACAATATCGAAGCGGAGACCCAGAAAGGTAGACACCTCAGTATTTTGGCACTCCGACGATTGCTTCCAGGGTTAAAGGTGAATGCCAAGCTAAGGTCTACTACCGGCAGGCTCCTCATTAGATCAAAAGTGAAGTCAGTCAAAGGTTTGGTCAGTCACCTTGACAAAGCCTCCACAAATGGAAATTAGTGCCAACAAACGATTATGGCTCCGTCACAGCAGATATCTCAGTCCATGGCCAGAAACTTGAGACAGTGCAGCAGTTCAAATACCTCAGGGTGATCATCAGTGACCAAGGATCAAGATCAGAAATCCTTGCTAGAACTGCACAGACTGACTGCACTCTCTGAGCTGAAGACCATATGGAGAGGTAGACCATCTCCCTGCAGTACAAGATCAGGGTCCTGTGTGCACTGGTATTCATTATATTCCTGTATGCATTCGAGACGGATGCTTACAGTTGACCTACAAAGAAAGATACAGGCACTAGAAATGAGATGCTAACCTTGACCACATACCTTGACCACATCACCAAAAACTAGGTACACGGTAAAATCCAGCAGCACATTGCCCCCCCACTACGAAGATCTTCTCACTACAGTAAAGAAAAGGAAGAGGAGATTGTATGGCCACATAAGATGATCAGATAGACTTGCAAAGATAGTTCTTCAAGGAAATGTAGTGGGGCAAAGGAGGAGGGGAAGACAGAAATACAATATCGATGAATGGATGGAGAAAGCATTTGCGGAGACCCAGGCTCAGGAACACGACCGAGACAGACGAACGAGACTGATAGACAGCTCAGCATGTCAGTGCCCCAACGACTCATTCTGAGGTTAAGGGTGAAAGCCAAGCTAAGCCAAGGTCTACTACCGGCAGGCTCTTCGGTGGATCAAAAATGAAGTCCCAGCGAACATTGACAGCTATTTGTCCCAAGGTTTTATGTAGAAATTAGTACCAACAAATGACTGTTTCCATCTCAGAAGATATCTCAGTCCATGGCGTTTCAATTTCTAATACTTCGGAGTGATCATCAGTGACCAAGGATCAAGATCAGAAATCCTTGCTAGAACTGCACAGACTATGATTGCACCCTCTGAGCTGAAGACCATATGGAGAAGTAGCACCACCTCTATGCCGTACAAGATCAGTCTCCCGTGTGCACTGGTATTCCCTGTATTTATATAGTGAATACCAGTGTACACAGGAGACTGATACATATTCTCTGCATTCAAGACGGATGCTCCCAGTTGAACTACAAAGATACAGGCACTGGAAATGAGATGTTATCGCATCATCGTGGGCATCTCATACCTTGACCACATCACCAACAACTAGGGACGCAGTAAAATCCAGCAGCACATTGGTCCTCATGATGGCCTCACTGCAGTGAAGGAAAGACACCTGAGATAGTAAGGCCAGGTAACATAATCAGATGACCTTGCAAAATAATTTCTTCAAAGGGGAGGGGAAGACAGAAAAAAAATGTGGAATAATATTATCAATGAATGGGGGAAGAAACCATGCTGAGATGAAGGAGACTGTCAGGGAGTACAGCACATCGACGCCCCAAAGACTTCTTCTGGGGTTAAGGGTGAAAAAGGAAGGAAAAGGGAAGATAGGAAAATAAAATTAAGTTACAGTCTTCGAAAGGTTCCACCGAGAGATGATTTCTTGCTGTAATGACTTCTTGGGACTTAATAGTAAAGCATGCTTTTTTAAGATCATTTCTCTCCAAGCAAGGCAATAAAGTCACTGAGACGCAAGGGGGTTGCTGAGTGTGAAAGAATACGAGAAAAAGAAAAACATTATTAAGGAGAGAGAACAATAAAAGAACAGGAATTAAGAAGACAGAAGATAACGATTGATATTGCATTCAAATTTTAATCGTTTCTCTCCAAGGAAGACAATAAAGCCACTAAGATGAAAGGGGGATACTGAGTGTAAAAGAATCTAAGAAAAACAAAATCATTTTTAAGGAGAGAGAACAATAAAAGTAGAGGAATTAACAAGACAGACGATAACGTTTGACATTGCATTTAAATTTTAATAGTTTCTCTCCAAGGAAGGCAATAAAGCCACTAAGACGAAAGGGAGAATACTGAGTGTGAAGAATCTAAGGAAAAGAAAGACATTATTAAGCTGAGACAACAATAAAAGAACAGGAACTAAGAAGACAAAAGATGACGATTGACATTGCATTCAAATCTTAATCGTTTCTCTCCAAGGAAGGTAATAAAGACACAAGGGTTTACTTAGAGTGAAATAATATGAGAAAATGAGAAGTATTATTAAGGAGAGTGAAAGTAAAAGAACAGGAGTTTATAAGACAGAATATAGGTTAAAAGCGATTTCGTTGATTTAAAAGTAAAGAAATACTCTCACATTTTCTTTATTAAGACTTTCGATCTCTAGGCTGCAAGACATTAATTTCACTGTTTAAAAAAACAGGGATGTCTACCCAATCACATGTACCCACTAAATACATCGTTTGTAGTAATAAAAATATTGGGCTAAAAATCTATTAATCGCTTGAAAGATATCAATAATCACATTAATGTTTAAAGGAGTCAACCTTTGTCAGGATCATCGAGTCATTGAGAATCATCCTTTCCTTAGTTGCATAGTATGTCCTTTGCTGGGGCAACATACAGTTTTGTATTCAGAGTTTTCCTTCTCCTAGAAAGGTTGCCACCCAATGCTATACAACTGAGACTGCCTGCTATTTATCCATAGCTGAAGAGAGAAGAGTTGGATTCATGCCTTTCCCAAGGGTATTAGCTCGTAAGTCAATAATCGGGATCATGGAGTTAATTAGAACGAACCTTTCCTTAGCTACATACAGTTTTGAATTCAGAGTTTTCCTTCTCCTAGACCGGTTGCCACCCATGGCTAGAGAACCCTGTTTGTTTTATTATTTATCCATAGCTGGGGGGGAAGAGTCGGATACCTTTCTCAAGCTCGTAAGAGAATGAAATGATAAAAGGAGTAATAATGATATCCAGTCGAACTTTAGTTTTACAACACCGCTTATCTCGAACAAATAAATAAAAAAATACTCCCCATTTTTTCAAACGGAAATTAGATTCTCGAACGAAAACGATATCAGCTAAATAAACACGAATCAAACCCTAAGAAGCCCCGTCAGTTACTCGTTGGCTTCCATTGTTCACTCCATCCGTTTTGACGTATTTTTTATATATTATTTTATTATTATAGGCTCCGTAGAAAGTTAGTGATAGCAGCAAAACTCTGACGAAAGTTGCGTGGACAGTATTTGAAGTGAAAAAAACAAATAATAACAAAACTTAAAAGCGGAATGCGTGTCTTTGATCTCGCGATGAAATTTTCGATGCCGAAATCAACCATATGCAAGATACTAAAGAAAAGAAAAAAACGTGTAAGCAAAGCAGCAGATTTTGCAAAAGGAATTAAAATGTTAACTAAACAAAAAATTTCAGACTCTTGAAGAAGCAGAAAAATTGTTTGTGATTTGGATTAACCAGAAACAGTTGGATTGTGATAGCATTTCAAAATCGATAATTTTCTGAAAACGCGGGCAATTCTTATGGAGAAATCGATTTTCAAAATGACTTCTTGCAAACGATCAACGTTGAAGACCGAGTTTCCACTGCATACAAGTTGCGATGGGTAAATTGTCGCTATTTTACTTTTTTTTTTAAATTTTGCGCATGCGCGTTGTTGTTTTTGATTTTGTCTACTGCACAGTATAGTAGAGTCCTTTCGGTGCCATCTCCGAGAAAATGAGTATAATGACACAATTCACTCCACCAGAAATTTGGAAACCGCATGCTGCACTACTTGACATTTCAGAACGTTTCGGTGTCAATCAGAGGGCAGCGAAGAGGATTCGGGAAGAGTCCGATGAGTCTAATGGCGATCACTAGTGATGGCGACGTTATGCTTCCATTTATCTTCACTCAGGGCCTCAGACTCAACACAGAGACCTACACCAAGCGCCTTGAGAAAGTAGTCCTGTTCTGGGTCAAGATAGTGGCTGCTAGAAGATCATATGCTGAGCCATGCGGTACAGGCAGGAGGACAGAGTCATGGCTGTCAGACAATTTCTACGACCACATCACCCCTTATATATGGCCACCTAACTCCCTATATAGCAAGCCTCTGGATTATTATGTGTGAGGCGCACTTGAGCAAGAGAGCAACAAAACTCTTTGGGACACCAAAGATGATCTGAAGAGTGTGAGTTCAATACCCAGCTAAGGGAAAATTAACAGGAGATAACTGATAATTGACATCCATTAAAACATGGCACGTGGAACTAGAACAGTCTACCCCAGTGAGCAAAATAAAGGGTTCAGTTCGACATTCCAACCACCTGAAGAAGGCCGGAGTGTACAACAGCCGAAACGTTGTAATAAATATGGCGACAAAGATGAGGACAATAGTCCGAATAATGTAAATAATGTACATAATACCTCATCTCAGAAATATAGACACCAATATTTCATTACACAAAGATGTTATAATTAAAAAAAAATCAACACTATGAATGTTCTTAAAATGATTGAAATAATCATATATCGATTAATTCGTTATTAGTAATGAAGACAAAGTTATTTATACATACTGGCTGCGACGGATAAATTCTCATGTAAATTACGCAAAAATGAAAATAACACTGACATCTCAATTTAACAATCCCGTCACTGGATCTAACCAACGCCTTTATCCACTGTGCCATGTGTCCTTGAGGACATCTGGGTATGAATTTCTGGGTATTATAAACCTAATGTCTTCAGCAACCATTTTTACTAGTGCTCATATTGCAATTTTTGCTGTTATCATTGTATGTTTTACCAGAACTCATATTGCAACATTGTTGTTATAATCGCTTTTCTCTGGCACTCCTTATTACTGGTTCCCATATTGTATCTCAACCTGATCCCACAGAGGGCGGTGATCTCCCTTTTCTCTCTATATGTGGTCAGCCACGCCTGATTTTTCCACTTCCCCTCGTGTTACAGCTTTCTGGTGTTCTTGAAGCCTTACCTTGAGGGGGAGGCCTGTCTCCCCTTTATATTTCTTTCCGCAGCTGCACGGGATAGCGTACACACAGTCTTTAGTCATGTTCTCCTCTCTGTGGGGGGCTTACTCTGGAGAGATATCTGCGAAGTGTCGTCCAGCTTTTGAAGGTTGTCTTGATGTTATATGGACCGCAGATCCTTTGTATTTTCTCTGATAACCCCCTTCACATACGGCAGGCAGTTTGTTTTCTGACTGATGTGCAGATAAATGAAAACACGAAACTTAATCTGTCTCATGTAATATTACATTTTATTCAAACTCCGGATTGTATCAATTGCTGCTGGTCTCTCTGTGTGTGTGTGTGTGTGTGTGTGTGCACCGCCCTGTGCTAATCATCTGAAACATGGACTTTATATTCTCGTCTGTGATGTCTCAGACACTCCCGTTACTGCCTCTCGGATCGGTCCTCATATATTTACCTATGAATATTAGAAAAATTAATGACAATGTGGAAAAAATTTGGGGCGATGCGTTCCATCCTTTAAGACTTCAACGGGCTAAAGTGATCTTTACATATATGTACCTACATATGCGCACAAAGGTGAGGGGGATATAAGAACGCAAATGGCGGTTGCAATTATGCATTGGTAGGGAACAATGAGAATGTCGGGACACTGAAATTTTAAACATTTAAATGTATTTTTTATATATTAATAGGTTGACGTTTTTGACGTATTTTTTAACGTCAAAAAACGTCATTATCTATGCACCAACCTAATATTTTCTCCCATATTTAACTATCAAACAGTTTGTTTTTTTCTACATATCAGTTGCAGCTGGGGTCGAAGTTGTGGATCTGCGCTCAAGGTCTAAAGCAGAGTTTTTCAACGGGGGTCCTCCGGAAACCTCTTCTCTTGTCTTGTAATGGCATTCACGCGGGGTGGGTTGAGCCGGTTCCAATTGAATTAACCGCATCGCGCGTCAAGACCATCCACCCCCGTCGATCGGCAGCAGAATCGACGGCCTAATCGAACCATTCGCGATTCCAGCGTCGGAACTCAAAAACGCGAGGACCGGACATGAGTTCCATATCTGCTTTGACAAATGCGAGTCACGTCTAAGGTTCCGCAAAAGGTCCCCCAGGGTTCCACGGTATAAAACATTATATATGAACAGTATAAATTTTATTTAGCATTACCGAAAAATTTATCGAAGAAGTATTAATTTTTCCTTAAAACAGTTATTGAAAAATAATCATCTGAGATGAGTCCGTCTCGACATTTAACTAAAATAATATTTTTTAGATGAGGTATTGTAACTATTTACACTATTAACATATTAAATATATACATTTCAAGTTAGAGTGTCCCGTTGTAAATGATATTTTATTTAATTGGGGTTTCTTATTTTGCATAATAATAGCTTCTATTCTTTGAGTCTGTCTATATTTCTGAGATGAGGTATTTTAACTATTTACACCAGCATTTCTCGACTGGTGTTCCTCGGCACCCTAAGGTTCCGCAAAATGTCCCCAAGTATCTTGCAAGAACAGGTGAGACAAGCTAATGCGCTTTTGACTCTTTATTTAATTTCATATACGTAATATTACTAAACACACACAATATATTCTTGGTTATTATAATAGACATCATCCTATCTAACCTATTATTAAAAAATGTAACAATCATTGGTAATATATTTAGTTATGTCTTTAAAGTGCGAGTGTGAAACCCACCTTCACTAGTCAGTGCCCACTTAGCAAATGAAACCTGTAAATAAACTTATTTATTTCTCCCTGATGAAGTATTATAAACGAACAGTATGAATTTTATTTAGTATTACCAAAAAATTTGACAAAGAAGTATTAATTTTTCCTTAAAACAGTTATTCAAAAATATATACTATGATATTTATCACGTGAACTACGATGAAAATAAAATGAGAAAGATATGGTATGTAATTTTGTTTTTGCGCAGAGGTTCCTTTAGATATGTAATTTATTATAAGGGTTACGCAAGGGTAAAAAGGTTGAGAAACGCTCGTCTAGAAGGGTCAGCTGTCAGGTCAAACCAGCGCTTGGTTTCTTGAGTGTTACGTCTATTTAGGCATCATTTGAGATGAGTCCGTCTCGACATTTAACTAAAATAATTAGTAATTAACATTTTTTGGTTAAATTGCTAATAATGCTGCTGATGATGATATATTGGCAGAATAGTTAGAGAAATTAACTGACCTTTGTTGACTCCTCTGGTCACTGTTGTCGAAAGGAGAAATTTGGGTGTGGATCCATTTATAAGTGCGTGATTCCTTAATTTTATTTTGTTCTTCTTTGGTCATCATCTCAAAGTAACCAATGTTAAGACCCATGTTTTGTTGACGGGCTTTTAAATGAAATGAACAAGAGAAATTAAATGTAGCTATATATATATATATATATATATATATATATATATATATATATATATATTTCTGAGATGAGCTATTATGTACACTATTTACATTATTCGGACTATTGTCCTCATCTTTGTCGCCATATTTATTACAACGTTTCTTTAGGTCCTGTCACTGGATCTAACCAACGCCTTTATCCACTGTGCCATGTGTCCTCATGGACCCAAAGAGTGTGAGTTCAATACCTAGTTAAGGCAGTGGAGCACTCGGAGAGGGGAATTAACAGGAGATAACTGATAACTGACATCCATAAAAAACATGTCATGTGGAACTAGAACAGTCTACCCCAGTGAGCGAAATAAAGGGTTCAGTTCGACATTCCAACCACCTGAAGACGGCCGGAGCATACAACGGCCGAAACGTTGTAATAAATATGGCGACAAAGATGAGGACAATAGTCCGAATAATGTAAATAGTGTATATAATTTCTAGTTCTCTAATTATCTTTTTGATGTTTAGTTCTACCTCCTTTTGTAAATATCAAAACCAATAACCAACACTGAACAAAATTCATTATAAATATAGTAGCAATATATTGAAATGTATTTGAGATTGACAAACATTTAAAAATATTTTGAAATTTACCAATCGCTTACCAACATTCCGAATAATGTAAATAGTATATATATATATATATATATATATATATATATATATATATATATATATATATTAGTGTGTAAACATTCAGATATAGATAAAAATATATCTGTAAAACAAATATATCAATAAAGACAATGATTAAATATCTGTTACATTCTCTGAATATCTATCTGTTGATTGCAATATATATATATATATATATATATATATATATATATATATATATATATATATATATATATATACACCTTTGTGCAAATTAATTGAAAATAAAACGAATAATTCCAGATATTATTTCCTTTTTTCGTATTTTTCCAATAAAACATGGCCCAGTGCACATGTTAGTAGTTCGTACGCCCATTCCACGAAGTCGTTCCTTGCAGATTGACCACAGACTCTCAACTGAACAGGAGAGTTTCCAACTCAGTCGATAGTAGTTTGATTTGCTCAATTGTAAGGCTTGTCAGTGTGTTCGTGCAGCATTATGATTTTCGAACGCTTCCTTGGAGTAACGTCCATCGCAGACAATGGATAACTAATCGACAGGCGAGACAATAGTGTCTGATTGTGATGAAAATCTGATGCAATCTGGGATGACGCAATATTTGCACACCACTGCAAAATGACGTAATCTGAGGAAAATATAGTATGGTGAAAGAAAAGAAACTAAAGTGGTTGTTTCAATTAATTTGCACAAGGATATATATATATATATATATATACTCTCTCTCTACATATATATATATATATATATATATATATATATATATACTCTCTCTCTACATATATATATATATATATATATATACTCTCTCTCTACATATATATATATATATATATATATACTCTCTCTCTACATATATATATATATATATATATATATATATATACTCTCTCTCTACATATATATATATATATATATACTCTCTCTCTACATATATATATATATATATATATATATATACTCTCTCTCTACATATATATATATATATATATATACTCTCTCTCTACATATATATATATATATATATATATATATATACTCTCTCTCTACATATATATATATATATATATATATATACCTATCTATCAATGTCACTTTTTCATATTTATCCATTTATCTATGTATCTATCTCTCTACGTCTATCTCTCTATATATACACTCATCTCTGTCTCTCTCTCTCTCTCTCTCTATATATATATATATATATATATATACCTGTCTATGTTACTTTTTCATATTTATCTACTTATCTCTCTCTCTCTCTCTCTCTCTATATATATATATATATATATGTATATATATATATATATATATATATATATATATAGAGAGAGAGAGAGAGAGAGATAGATAGATAGATAGATAGATAGATAGATAGATAGATAGATATAGATATACGCACACACACTTCTCACTCTCTCTCTCTCTTTCCCTATCTCTCTATATATATAATTTATGTGGTACTGTTATTCATGTGGTACTGTAATTTCTATTACTTTATATATATATATATATATATATATATATATATATATATATATATATATATATATATATAAGAATAAAGAGAAAAGGAAAACTTAGCTTAGATGTTTCGTCTTCTGATAGACTTTATCAAGGCAAATGTAAGGATTTTATTTCTCAACAAGTATTTATACACAGAAGTAAAAAATGTTAGTTTTTAGAATTTTTATATATACATCAGCCTAACAGAGTCAATGATAAACTATGGAAGACACTAAGTGACGTAATTTAATGTCTTATAAACAAAAGGGAGTAAATGTTGTTAAATGGTAGTATTATTTGTAGTAGTACTATTATTATTAATATTGTTATTCTTATTATTATTAGTAGTAGTAGTAGTAGTAGAAGTAGTAGTATTATTATCAGTAGCAGTTATTGTTGTTGTATTAGCAGTAGTAGTAGTCATCGTTGGCAAAACTCATTGCCGAGTATTTGGGTGCTCATCGTCATTTCCTTCTGTGTGAAATGAGTCCTAAGTTATATCTGAAGAGGTATCCACAGCCACCGCATGGTAGGGTAGAAGGTTTCAGGGGATAGAGAGCTTTTTGAGCTCTCCTTGTCTCTTCTATTTAACGTCTGATGTTTTCGAAGGGTGTTGCTTTTTTTGTGTGGACTGCTCTTTTCCAATTGGTTCTTTCTACAGCTTCCGTCTTCCAATTGACTGGATATATTTCCGTCCACAAAAAGAGGTTTTCGTGCTGTTACTGGAACTTCACGAGGTCTCTTATCTTTGAACTCTCTTCGTCTCTTGTATTTGTCTTCTGGTGTTTTCGAAGGATTTTTTTCCGTGGACTGCACCTCTCCAACAGGTTCTTTCTGCAGCTTCCGTCTTCCAATTAACCGGTCTGATTTCTGTCCACAGAAAGAGGTTTTACTGCTGATACTGGGGCTTCACGCAGTTTCTTCTTTAGACTCTGTTCGTCTCTTCTGTTTGTCTTCAGGTGTTTTCAAAGGATTTTTTCCGTGGTTTGCGCCTCTCCAACAGGGTTTTTTTCTGCAGCTTCCGTCTCCCAATTGACTGGATCGATTTCTGTCTACAAAAAGAGGTTTTCGTGCTGCTACTGGAGCTCCACGCAGTCTCTTTATCTTTTGACTCTCTTCGTCTCTTCTATCTGTCTTCTGGTGTTTTCAAAGGATTTTTTTTCGTGGACTGCTCTTCTTCAACTGATTATCTCTGCAGCTTTAATCCCCCCAGATGGATTTCTGTCCTCAGCAAGGTGTTTTTTAGGTAAACCTTTAGTCAACGACATGGTCTCTTGCCAGATGCAGGCTCCAGAAAGACAATTTATTTCGGCAGGTGGATATCTGACATTCAGGCAAGGTTTCCGGCACATCAAAATCGCTGGTGAGTCATAATTGTTTCTAGGCACTCCATCTTTGCGCGGAGGAGAACTTCTTTGTTCGTAATCCGGTCCTACTACGTGTTTTGAGGGACTTGAAGTTTCATTTGATGGAGTCTTTCAAGTTTGTGGATGTCTCTTCGCTAGAGTACCCAGGGTCTCATAGGGGTATACAGGAGAGTCTAAATTACAACAGCTCGGTAGACCATGAGCATAGTGGGTTATGATAGCCCAGGATTCCCAAAAACTATTTTGAATAGCTTCCCATATTCTGCATTGGTATTATTATTGTTATTATTATTATTAGTAGTAGTAATATTAGTCATAGTAAAGGTAGTAGCAGTAGTAGTAGCATTATTATTAGTAGTAATATTAATATTATTATTAGTTGTAGTAGAAGTAGCATAAGTATTATGTTGGTGCAAAAATAATGTCGTTTTCTCACATATGTTACTTTTATATATGATTTCTGAATTAATTCATTGATATATATAGCCATGTTATATATCATTTTGAAGCACGTTTTTCGCTCTATAGAATCGTGTTATTCGTTACCGTTCTCAATCTCTTCATTCATTTTTTGCAGGCTTTTCGACAGCATGGACAAAATTCAAATACGCACGATTTTCTTGTTCCAGTTCAAACTAGGCCGAAAAGCTGCCGATACAGCTCGTGATATCAATGATGCGTTTGGCCCAAGAACCACTAACGAACGTGTGGCACAACGGTGGTTCAAGAAATTTTGAAATGGTGACGAGAGCCTCGAAGATGAAGACGGTCGCGGCCGGCCGACTGCGGTTGATAACGAACATTTGAAAGCCTTAATTGAAGCCGATCCTCGCAAAATCACACGAGAAGTTGCTGTTGAACTCGAGGTCGACCACTCAACAGTCGTTCGCCATTTAAAGCAAATAGGGAAGTCAAAAAAGTTGGATAAATGGGTGAACGATAATCAAAAAAATCGTCAAAAAACGACATTATTTTTGCACCAACATAATAGTAGTAGTACTAATATCAGTAGTAGTAATAGTAGTAGTACGAGTAGTAGTAATGTTATTAATAGTGGTAGTAGCCGTATTTATTATTTTTATTATTATTTTCATCATTAATATTATTATTAGGTTGGTGCAAAAATAATGTCGGTTTTTGACGTATTTTTGACATCAAAAACCGACATTATTTTTGCACCAACCCAATATTAGTTTTAGCATTATTTTTATTATTATTTACTAGAATCCTTCCGAAAATAATGCCCCTTATCTCTTGATATTGGCCGATGACATCAGAAGCGCATTTTGATGACCTAGCAGCTGAAGATGAACTTCCCCCTAGTAACCCTCAATCCTTTGCCTTCTTATATTGAGTAGATAAACACAAATGTGTCTTTCTTGGCGGAATCCATCTTGCAAATGTATAAATCTACCATTTGTGCGTGCATTGAATATTACTGCCGTATCTGGTCTAGTGTTCCTTTTATATGACTCAAGGTTCTCGACAAAATCCAAAGAATGAGCTGCAATGTTAATAGTCCTGACCTGTCATCTCAGTTTTAATCACTTTTCCTAAGCGCTAAGGTGGCTTTTCTTCGTCTTATCTATAAACATCTTCAAGGCAGTTATTCTAATGAACTCTTCACTTTGGTACATCGACCGCATGAATTTAAGCATATTACTAGATTGGCATACATTTTTACTGTTGAAATACATCATTTCTATTTTAATATTTTCTTTTCTCGCACTTCTCTTTAGTTTCTTGTTTCCGTGACACCTAAAACCTTCAAAAATTTAAATGCAACGCAAATCGCCATCTTTTTCTTGCATCATTTACTGTCCTTTCTCTTAACTAAAGACTTCTCATTCTCTTTCACTCCCATTAACCACTTGCGTCTTAGTGGCATTATCACCATGCTTGGGGTGAAGTGATTTAAAAAGGTTAGAAGTGGCAAGTTAAGTATAAACGTGCATATACAAAAATGAATGAAATAAGATGATTATAATTATTTTATTTCATGTTTTCTTTCCTTTTTCATTTTGCGTCAGTTTTGTAGTAAACATTAATTGTAATGAAATGAAATGTTTGCCATTGATGAGATGCAACATCAAACATACCTTGGAAATATTCCTTTTTTGGTAACATTTTTCTTGATGGAGATTTTACAGGCATCAAAGGAGTCACTTCTCCCAGTTTCCTGAATAATGCCAGTCGTTGACGAGGGTCTGTCAAGAAAAATTTTTTAAAAATGTTTTTATTTTTACCATCATGAGAGTGTCTCAGAGAATAGTGATATATATGAATAGAATGAGATAGATAGATATAGATAGATAGATAGATAGATAGATAGATAGATAGATAGATAGATAGATAGATAGATAATGAACAGACAGACATAATGAACAGACTGCCATAGATAGATAGATAGATAGATAATGAACAGACAGATAATGAAATTTGAGCGCAGTGACAACCAAGACAAATCATCCTCTTTTTAGTATATATATATATATATATATATATATATATATATATATATATATAATATTTACGTACCTAATTTTTTTAGTTTTTCCCGCCTCTCGGCATTAAATTTCATTTTCTTAGCTCTTTGAAGCATCATTTGAGCAGTGCGAGCATCTTTGAAACCCCTGGTTAATTAAAAAAATATATAGACAGATTAGAATACAATAAATTCATCCCTTACAGAGAGGTAAGGCCAACATCCCAGAATTTCCGAGTGGATATTTATATATTTTGGACTCCGGTAAAAAACGAACCTATGTCTATCTGTTTAACTTTACTGTGAACCAGACCACCTTGTCTAAACTTTAGGCTTACATCATCAGAGATTACAAAAACAAAAATTACCGTCATTATTATATAATTTATTATTTAATTTATTGTGATGCACTTGTAATCTCTGATGATGGCTTATGTAAGCCGAAAGGTTACACAGGATTAACAATAAAAACATGTATCAACATGGGGATTTTCTTTCGTGTTTCAGTCATAATGGTAAAAAGCTTATTCGGCAATATGAAATGAATTTACTTTAAATAAATAGACAAAACTTGTCTATATTATTTAATGAAACATGCATTAATGAAAAAATGTTGCCTAAATACACACAATTTATATATATATATATATTTATATATCGAATTTTCTATCAAACATTGTAAACTATCTTTTACATAATTTTGTTAAAACAAAATTATAACAACTCCATCTCTCTTTCCCCCTCCCCCCTATCTCTCTCTTTACCGTAAGACTCACTTGTATACATTTTCTACAATTCATTTCCGTTTTATTAACCATCTAAAGAGGTCAAGTTTTCTGTCACTCCTCCTACTCCAATATAAAACATACTTAAGAGAGATATAAAATTAACCCCTCCCTATACTTTATATTGTCTGGTTAACTACCACTCTCAACCCCCTCTATTAAATTACAAAAATTACACTACCCACCAATTTCTAATCCCATTTTTTTTCTCAATTCGTTGTTGGAAGATTTACCTGATGATCCTGAATCCTTAAAAAAGGATTTAGGTGAAATAAATTATCGTAATGGTACATTAAAGTGGTTTGTTTTTCATTACCTATTAGCTCTGTCCTAACATTGAGCTCTCAGGATTTCATCCTCTTTGGATTTACCAATTCGGTTTACCAAGTTCCTTACAACTTGGATATATATATATATATATATATATATATATATATATATATATATATATATATATATGTAATCATATTCATTAAATAATCTGTATTGATCTGTATGGTCAGGTCACATTACTTTGCACAGTTTCTAGTGTAGGACTGTTTCTACTCAGTCATGTTTATGGTTGTATTCTTTCTAAGCTAATTTATTACATTAGCTACTTATATGATTCACTGTATCAAAATTAACATTTTTAATGCTATTGTTTCCCCAATACAAAGCACAAGAGATACTCAAAGTAGATCGTTACTGAATAAAGTTGCTGTAAGGGCTGTTCTATAATAGTACTGTAAGTACTTCCGGTACCACGAGGGAATGCTGGGAGCAAAAGAGATTGAGCGGCAGTTTGAATAAAAACAGTCGTTGAGTTGATCAGGTCTTGTGTCATTGTTTTTAATAATTCTATCATTGGTTGTATTATTTCCGACAAGTTCGGTAAGAGATTGCCTACACCTTTGTGTAAATTAATTAAAACAACTGCTTTAATTTCCTTTCTTTCACCATACGGCCAGTTTTAGACCCACTGAAGTGACAGGGTGTAATCGATTTCTATTTTTTTTCCTCAGATTAGGTCATTTCCAGTGTTGTGTAGTAATATGAATCAGTTTTCGGGGTGTTTGATGAAATTTGTTTGGCCTTGAAAAATATTGCATGATCCATGATTGCATCAGATTTTTAACACGTTCAGACACTATTGTCTCGACTGTCGATTAGTTGTCCTACGCCCATTCTCTGCGATGGACGTTACTCAAAGTAAGCGTACGAAAATTGTAACGCTGCACGAACACACTGACAAGCCTTACCAGTGAGCAAATCAAACTATAATTGACTGGCTCCGAAACTCTCCTTATTTAAATCCAATCGATAATTTGTGGTTAATCTGCAAGGAACGACTTCGTGGAATGGACATGTGCACTGGGTCATGTTTTATTGGAAAAATACATTTAAAAAAGTAAATAATAACGAAATTGTTCGTTTTGTTTCAATTAATTTGCACAAGGGTGCAGGTGATCATGGCTCTCCACATCTTCCTTTATTTGCTCAAGGGTTTAAGTATATGACCGTGCCGATTATACAATATAGTTCGCTTAAATTTGTAGGGGCAGATAACTCCTGAAATGCTTTTAGTATTTCTTTTCCTGGGTTGAATTCCGTCTCTAGAAATTATGTGTCCAAAATATTCTAGTCATGTCTTTTTGAATTCACACTTTTCTTTATTAAGCTTGAGTCCGGTTTTTTGTAATATTTTAAGAACAGTTTTTAGTCTTTTGTCGTGTTCTTCCATAGTTCTACTGTAGATTAGAACATCGTCGATAATTGTTTCAACTCCTTGAATATTTTTCAACAATTCTGACATCTTTCTTTGAAAGATTTCTGAAGCTGATGTTATACTAAAACGTAATCTTCTGAAACAATATCTCCCGAAAGGAGTAATGAAGTCGTGAATAGATTACTTAACAGAATTTGGTAGAATCCATTTCTTAACATGTAATGTTCTCTTTCTGCTGTTAGTTTTAGTTTCTTGAGATCTACACATGCCGAGAAGGCATAAAAAGACACCTTCCTGGAGGTTAGCATTAGCCATGCTAAATAACAAGAAAATACTGATCACAATATATGGAAGAAATAAGTTATTTTAAGCCAGATCTTCCTGGCATCTGATGAAACGAAAACGTTTTTTCCATTCCTCGAAACATCAGCTTCAGTCCTTTTTCCACCGTCGTAATATAGTCACCCTCTGCCTTTTCTATAAATAATTTCATAGTAATTGTTCTGATGAACTTTTTTTCTATGGTACCTAGACTTTATGAATTTAAGCGCAGTACTAGATTGGCGGAAAGGTCTCATCATTTTACAGTTGGAATGGCAAGATGTAATCGTAAGTTCTATGCTAACAGTTTCTTCGATCGCACTCTTTTTTTAGCTTCTTGCTTTACAGTCAAAAATTTAAATGCAATATTAATTATTATCTTCTGTCTTCTTAATTCTTATTCTTCTTTGTTCTCTCTCCTTAACAGTGTTTCTCTCAAATTCTCTAGCACTCGGTAACCCCTTGCATCTTAATGGCTTTATTTCCTTCCTTGGGGTAAATTGTAATTATAAACAGTAATCAAGAAAATATGAACTTTAAGCAAAATTGTTTCTTCTGCGTGGCCATTTCCATATCAAGTCATCTGCTGCTATTTTTTTAATATCTCATTAGAAGTTTGCTTTGGTCTGGTTTGGTTTGCTTTGGTCTGGTTTGGGTTGGTCTGGTTTGGTTTGCTTTGGTCTGGTTTGGTTTGGGTTGGTCTGGTTTGGTATGATTTGGTCTGGTTTGGTTTGGGTTGGTCTGGTTTGGTTTGGGTTGGTCTGGTTTGGTATGATTTGCGACATATCAATCTCAATGCGTTATTTAATACCGACAAAATTTTTATTTCTGGTAATATTTTTCCTCGAAAAATGTATAGCTAGTAATATCTTTTTTCTTTTTTTTTTTTTTCAAAAATGCATTGCTGGCAGCAAATTTTGTTATTTACAAAGCACTTCCGGCACCAAAACCCATCTTCACACTTACACAGCGCCCCAACCCCAGCCTGGGGGGCAACTACCTACCCACAGCTGAAACCCCAATAGGTGCCACCACCCCGGGTCAGGACGGACCCGGGAACACCAGCAACCAAGAGGTGGTTCCACGCTCCTCAAAACCTCCCGATCAGAGGCCCCGCCGCCGGACGCAGCCCATCGTCTCACCCGGGACGCGGATGCAGTATATCGTCATAGTCATTGGAAGTGTCCACATTATTGTTGTTTTAGAAGTAACCGTCATGTTAATCTAAAAAAAAATAGTTATAAACTGAAATTAAAAGTGTAAGAAATATAATTCATTTTCACGAATTTACCATTCCTTGCAGATTTCATCATCTTTACATCTTGACATGACATCCGGGAAGTCCCCGTCTCCTCTGTTGCCACTGGTTGATGTTGATGGCGGGGAGAGTCGCAAGACGTCCGTGCTCTTTGGTCTGAAGACACCACTGAGAGGCAGGTTGCTTCTAGCAGAAACCACCGGAGAGTTCCATGCTTCTCGTGGGTGAGCCAGACTGCAATTCTCATCTGGGTTTGATCTGCTTTCATCATGGGATATTGGGAAACCCAACTGGAGATGACTGGAATCTCGAAACAGTGGCGGCTGACTCAGAACTGAAAAGCTAAAAATGAAAAGACTTAGTTATTGCACACACACACACACACACACACACACACACACACACACATATATATATATATATATATATATATATATATATATAAATATATATTATAAATTAATTGATTTAAAATATGGTTTTTTCCACTACACAGTTCTAACCATATTTCAAAAATGGAAGCTAAAAGCTTCGAATTTAATTTTGTAATTAAATTAAAGACATTAGTTCCATTTCATTCTCAAGCGAATTTTGCGAATTAATGATCTGTAAATTTACATTGAGCAATATTTTGTAAAAATAAAAATATCTATGAGAACACCGGATTATATACCTTACTGTTCTTTCTTTTTATACATACATACATATATATATATATATATATATATATATACTAGTAATAATCTTATAAATATAAGATATAAATATAAGAGATTATACTCTTTCGGAAAACCTTCGGTGTCTTGATTTGCAAATAATCAAACCAATACCAAAGGGAAAAAAAAGGTATAAAGAAAGAAAGAACAAAGAACATGTACGTCAGCCGAAAATAATCGTCTAGCATCCAAGTCCAGAGCCCAAAGAAAAAAAAAGCGATACTAGTAAGTAAAATAACTAAATAAAGTACTGAATACACTAAGTACAGCAAACCTAATTAAATCTAAGTAGCTAGACAAACGTACGCGGATCGTCAGGGAAGGCTGGCTAAATAGGTAACGTAAGAACGGAATATACAGCCTACGAATATGAAATCATGACCACGTGACCCACAAAAATAAGGAAAGCAGACAACAGGCTCTTTAGGTTTAATGATAGATAGATAGATAGATAGATAGATAGATAGATACTATTACGTTGGTGCAAAAATAATGACGTAATAATGTCGTTTTTTGACGTTAAAAAATACGTCAAAAAACAACATCATTACGTCATTATTTTTGCACCAACCTAATAGTAGCATGGCCCGGCGTTCCCCGTGCTTGGTTCAAAAATCGTACGACTCATACAGCAATCGCTATCACTTGACTTAAAATATTTTTGCCCTTCCTTGCCTTTAAAGGAGTGCTTTTTGCCGTGCTGATGTTGCTACATGCCTTACTTCTTGCCTATCTCACACTGTGAATTTTTTTCTAAGCTCTATACTAAACATTGAATCTGTTACGAATAAAGAACTAAACAAAATGAACGCAAAACGATCAGCTTTAAAAAGGACTCGTAACTGGAAAAACCGACTGAAAAAAGAATGTTAACAACAAATACTTTTTTCACACCCAACCAAGTTCTGCCGAATCAGAATCAACGTTGAGTTTAAGCATGCGAATGAGCCAATTGGAGTAAAGTGCTATGCAGATTTAAATTTTTCCCACTTGTGATGAATGCAACTACCGATTTTTTTGCATGCCAGCATGCTAGTTAATATTCGTGTGAGTCAGCTGTTGGCTCTCACGTTGGCCAGTAGAATCTTCCTGCCTATTCGAGGAAGCCAGCTATAGGCTCTCACTCTGGCCAGTAGAAAATGGCCGCAAACTACATGAAAACTGCCGTAGAAGCATGAAAAAAATCAATTATTTCCACTATCGATGAAAGTTAGGAAATGCAAGTTGGTCTTGGCCTTCCCACTAACTTGGAGCATGTGCATGTAAATTTTGGTGCAAATCCGTCGAAAATTGCAGCCCTCCATTCGTTACACACACACACACATACACACATACACTTATCCTGCCTTATATATATATATATATATATATATATATATATATATATATATATATATATATAAATATATGTGTGTGTGTGTGTGTGTGTGTATTAGGGCAGCAGATCATTATTTTAAACATATATTGTTAAATATAACATACAACGAATGTCTATTATGTTTGATCATGAGCCGTTCTAAACTTCATATATTTACTTTAATTTCGGGTGAAAATAAAGACAAAAATTGCCCAACATTTGGATATTTTTTATTAAGCTGGTCCTTCATTTAAACTTTCAGTTCACATGATCCATCTTCAGAGTAGTTATGCGGACATTTAAACAAAGTTATTCACAATCAAAAATGATATTCTGTTATGTTGACACAGAAGATCGCTATGCGACGATAACGGTCGTGGAATAGCAGACGCAGGTTGTAAATTCATGATGCGGTTCTGTGGCAACAACATAACAGAATAACGAACGATCCCGGCTTGAGGCAATCGGATGTCTAGCCACACTGATGAGCTGTGATACAGCGAAACAGTGTGTCTGTGGATGACAATATCTATCTATCTATCTATATATATATATATATATATATATATATATATATATATAGCGAGAGAGGGGGAGTGTGTGCTTGGTGTGGTGTGGCGGTGGTGTTGGTGTGTGTGTGTGTGCTAAGTAAAATTCAGTTATCCTGTTTAAATAATGCAGATCTGCTGTTCAGATCCCTTAATGAATGAATAATACCTCATCTCACAGATCCAATCACCTGAAGAAGGCCGGAGCGTACAACAGCCGAAACGTTATGAATATGGCATTGAAGATGAGGATGATAGCCCGAATAATGCAAATAATGCAAGTAATCATAATACCTCATCTCAGAGATCCAGTCACCTGAAGAAGGCCGGAGTGTACAACGGCCGAAACGTTGTGAATATGACAATGAAGATGGGGATAAGAGTCCGAATAATGTAAATAATGCAAGTCGTCATAATACCTCATCTCAGAGATATAGACAGATATATAGAGAGACATAGACATAAAGGCCGGGGTGTACAACTGCTGAAACATTGTGAATATGGCAGTGAAGATGAGGATAACAGCCCGAATAATGTAAATAATGCTATGATATTCTCATGGTTTCGTTTTGTGGGGAACGATCTGGTCAAAGAGTTTATTTTTAAGCCTCAGGTATTTGATTGGAAGAAGCTTCAGCCTGAGAAAGAACCTGATGTCTGGTCTCAGCTGTAACACTACAACAAATGAGGCGGCGTTATTTTGAGAACAACTTTTAGATTGCAAGCATGATTGGTATGACTTTAAGACTTACTTTGTGGGTGGTGCAGGCGAGTCTGAAACTGTCCAAGTTTTTTCTAGATCAGCCTGCAAATAAAGGCATATTGATAAAATTTACAAATACATAAAAATAACGTTTATCAATGCAATAATGCATTTCATGTATAATCTATTCTTTTTTTTTTATCTTTGTATCGTTAAAAATACAAACAATATATTTTTTTTTAATTTGATTAATTAAATCAGTCACAAATTTTCAACTTCTGCCCACTGGTCAACAAGATCTTTGGTGCCAATAAACAAAATACGGTTTTTAGCTAATTTGATGGTGCTGATTCCGAAAATGACCTTAGTCTTTCTCGGTGAGCCACCATTTTTACTGTACTAAAATTGCTCATTTTTGGAAAAAAGAACAATTTACGATCTTGGCTGGTCGCAAAATTTAGTTAATAAAGATCATAGAAAGCCATCAATTTTCAGGTGGGCTGTGCAGTTTATGTCAGCCACCTGAAATAAACTATTTTTATTTTTTTAAAAAAGTGTTTTTCAGTCAAAACATTTTAAAATAGAAATACCGATTTTTTCCAATTTATCGCGAAAATTCAAATTAACTGAAAATCTTTAACAGTAATACACTTAAACCTGATAATTAAGGTGACATCAAAAAAAATAAAACCCTAAAATCTTCTATTTGATATTCATAAATTTATTCCATCACTTTATCCCTTCACTGCGGAAGGAAACCAAGCATATTAATAGCATTTTGTTTTTACAATTGGAAAGAAACTCCATCTAAAGACATCCCAATTGAATGCACCTATTCCATTGTACATGATACTGCTGGAGTATCAAAAGGGACTTAAATAACATTGAACATGACAGACAATCAAGAAAGAGAAAATTTTTACCATAGTTCTTATGTTCACGAAGGTTTTATTTCTGATGTTAGTTTATTAAATGATTTGATGAAAATACTTGTTGATCTCAGTGTTATGAGGCCCACCCCTTTTTCATATAAGTGGACTCTACCAAGTGTACCTGGACTGCTGCCGTTAAATACCCAGAGTTACAGTCAGTGACGGCAGTAGCAGTCGGAGGTCGGAGAGTGTGAGAATATACGAACGGAGATAGTGTGAGGTAACCTCTTGTAGAAGTCAGTTACAAGCACGTAGACTCTAAGGAAGTCCTACTTCGAGACTGTATATATATCTATCTGTATTTGCTACTAACCACGTTCCTGGACTTACTAACAGTATTACTCTTTGTATGATTGTGTAAATACATTTTATTTCTTATATTTAATTATTGCGTTTGTCATTCCTTGGAGACCGAATTCATCTCGGAATCCACAACACTTAGTATATTCAATCGTGTTATTTTTAAAGACTTAGGGTCTGATTGTTATTGAAAAAATAATATTTCTCAATAAACAGACAAATATTTGTTGGTTTAAATAAGAACTGAGAGGTTTCTATTATTTTATTTTGAGAAATATTGCCATCGGTCAATATCATATGTACAGAAAACAAATGAAAAAATGCTTTTTTCCCCAAAACATGAGTCATTTTTGTACCAAAAAAACGGTAGCTAACCAAGAAAAAGTAAGGTCATTTTCAGATTCAGCGCCCTGTAGCTAAAAAATATTTTTGATGTCTCGACATCATTTCAATTTTTTTTTTTTTCGTTGACAAGTGTTATGAATAATTAACTTATTCCCTGTGACAAGTTCGATAAATAAAAATACCGATACATGTAGAATGAATGTTGATTTGGAAGAAGTGACACAAGAGAAGAATCTTCATGGCCATTTTTTCAGCATACAGAGGCAAAATTTGCCGTAGACACCGTATAAAACCGGGTCGGGTAGCTGTTTCCCGAGACGAGACTCTGCCCTTCGACATAGCCTTGTCTGGAGATCCTCACTGCTCGGAGGCAGAGAGTTTGACCAGCACAGCTGGAACGAATCTCTAACTTCAGACCAACATACAGTATTTACTACTGTATTTATGGGAATGGGGATATACCCATTATCGTCCGTAGGTATTCTACAACACAAAGAAAATAATAATAATACACAAATAATAATAATAATAGGTTTTATGTGTCTAACCATGTGACTCTTTCACGAAAAGGAAGAGAAGAACAAACCCAAGATAGAAAGAAGTGAAACAGATGAAAAAAAAAGAGAAGCAAAGAAAAATGAAAACACCGTGAAAAATGAAGAAGGCAGTAGCAGCCCAGAAACAAAAGAAATCAAATAACAACAAAGGTGGGGAATAAATTGAAGGAAAGACGATCATTTAAAAAAAAAAATGAAAAGACATGAAGGACTAAAAGTAAAATCATGAAAAATGAAGAGCTAATAAGTGTAGAAGAAGAAACAGACCCGAAGAACGAAGAAGAATGAAAACTAAACGAGAAGAAGAAAGAGGAAGGAATTGTAGGGAATCGGAAAGAAGAAAAAGATGGGGGGAGGAGAGTTTAACTAAAATAAACATGAACAAGAAGTGTCCAAGAGAGAAAGAATGAAAAAAACAAGAAGAAGAAACGCCCAAAAAACGAAAGAATTGAAAACAAAGAAGAAATGGAAGATGGTTATGAAGTTGGGACGGTGAGGAAGAATGAGGAAAAGAGAAAAAGACACAAGAGCAAAAGAACTGAAAATCAAGAAGAAGGGGAAATTAACGAAGGATAAGAAAATACAGAAAGCAAGAAGAAAAAGAACAAATAAAACAAAGAGGTGGAAGAGAAAAAAGTAAATAATGATAATAACAATTTTTAAATACATGATTTCCCAACCGATTACAGATGTTAAATATCTATTTTTTTCCTTCATGGCCGTCCGTTTCCTTCTAAGATTACGTTTTTTAACTTATATTGTGAATTTGGAAAGAAAAAATACACACACACACACACACGCACACACATATATATATATATATATATATATATATATATATATATATATATATATATATATATTCTTTTTTCTTCCTTTTTGGATGACGACAAACAATTTATGTGCGACTTGCCGAACACACAAGATGGCTGTCTGTTTTTTTAAACTTTGGTATTCGGGTGTCGACTTTCGGTGACCAGTGAAAAACAAACAAGAGTTACCACCCCTTTTTAGCTTCTTTCATTTTTTTTATACATTATTATTTTTCTCCCATCATGCATTATTATTTTTCTCCCATCATGCAATATATCGACGGGCTGGGTTTTATTTGTTCTAGAAGGATCAGGAAAATGCAAATATTGAGATAAACAAATGAGTCAGTGGCAAGGAAGAAATTACTATTTTCTTCTCTTCTTTATAGCTTGTATTTTTATTTTCTATTTTTATTATAACCCTTTAGTCACTCTCGTACTTAAGTTATATATATATATATATATATATATATATATATATATATATATATATATATATAATGTGTGTGTATATGTTATCTGTGTATTTGATTGTCAAACCTAACATTTTTCTGATTAAAAAAAATTTCTATTATGCTTAGAAAATAAAAAAGACAAAAAAAATAATTATAAGCAAAGGTATTGGAAGGGCGTGTATTTAAACGATCGTAGAGTAACGATCGGACAGTGGCTGTAAAAACCAAGAGAAATAAGATGAAAATATTCTAATGAAAATATATGAATAATTAGCACTGTTCTGAAATTCCTTTGGTAAATACAAAAATCACATTCCAACTATACCAGTAAAATCCCAGTTTATATATATATATATATATATATATATATATATATATATATCAAATATGTGGTGCAGTTCAATTTATATTACAATGAATCATTCATAGAAAAAAGTGGATTAGTAAAGTTTATGATATAAAATGGCGAAATCCTTTCGCAAACAAAATTTTAAAGGTGCATTAACCTACAAATCGCTCGATGAATGCTATGATCCTTGTTTTTAAAAATTAAAAGCTGTATAAGGTCTTTCTTTAATACGCAAGTACTTCCAACTTTATTGTCAGTCATCTTTACCAAAAACAAAATAATTTCCATGCATATATATATATATATATATATATATATATATATATATATATATATATATATGAAATTCCTTATTTATACTGGTTGCATGATTGGAGCAGGTGTGTGTGTAAATAGGCTTCGGTCATTTTTTAGTTGTGACCTCTACATTGCTTATATATATATATATATATATATATATATATATATGAGTGAACACCGAAGTCAACACCGAGCGGTGACAGTCTGTTTCATGTATATGAGCAATCTTCAGTTACTCCTGATTACTCTCCTTTTGTTCCCGCTGCATAGTAATGTTTATGTTTTCTAATACTTCAACATCCAGTAACCCCCTTAGTGTCTTAGTGGCTTTACTGCCTTGTAATGAACGCGATTAAAAAAAAAAGACATCGGTGTTGATCTCAGTGTTTATTTTTATAGTTACATAGACTCTACCCCTAATATTAAGCACTTCAACATATAAATATAGCATACGATAAAATTTTATTTTAACATATATATATATATATATATATATATATATATATATATATATATATATATATATATAGGAGGACCGTTGGCGTAATGGATAGAGGCTTAAGATTATCGCACAAAATTTCATAACTGAATCAACTAAGCTGTCAGATCCTCATACGTCGAAATTGACGGGAGAGTCACAAGGGAGATTTACAAAGGAGGCCACATATGGAGCAAGAGTGAGGATTGTAAGATGAGATCACTGTTAGATTGGCTGACCTTTTAGATCTTGCTCTCGCTTCTTGAAGACTATTCAGACAAGCAGATTTAAAACTGTTAAGTCCACTAAAATCGTTGATCTCCATTCTACCCGCTCCAAGGCTAAACGCTCAACGGTGTTATGTGGTATATAGACAGTTGACAAGTAATATATATATATATATATATATATTATGCACTGTTATATTAGAACATGTGCATACCCACTACAAAACTGTACATCTTGTTTCAACGTAAAAAAATTAACGTTTCTTCAGGTGTGAAATCACGAAGCTACTAAAAACCTAAATAAATAAATAATAAATATAGATAGATAATAAATATTTATTGATCTACTTTTGTATTGAGTCCTGTTTTAAATTAATGTTTTGAACGCTGAAATCTTACACTTCGTTCTTTTACATTTTGGATATATAGGGTCAAGAG
This sequence comes from Acanthosepion lycidas, assembly GCA_963932145.1. Taxonomy (NCBI): domain Eukaryota; kingdom Metazoa; phylum Mollusca; class Cephalopoda; order Sepiida; family Sepiidae; genus Acanthosepion; species Acanthosepion lycidas. The sequence continues at coordinate 54,775,602 of OZ010611.1, forward strand.
TCATTTAACTATTTAAATGAAGGCAGCTGATCGAGGGAGTTTAAAAGTAGAAAACACGTCTGATTGAGGCACCAGGTCATCCGGCTGGGAGAGTGTTAGTCTACTAGTGGCGAGACCAGCTAAATTTTACTCCCGCTCTTTCGGAAGTATGAGGTCTTTCTTAAATATGCAAATACTTTCGACACACTTTGCATTATATTTTTTCGTCTCGGATGCTACCTGAATTTTACCAAAATGAAAATAGTTTCCATGCCTGATGATGACCGGAGAACCTGTCGAAAGTACTTGCATATTTAAGGAAGACCTAATAAAGTTTATAATTAAAAAATAAAAACAAGGATTATAACATTCATTGTGTGGTTAGTGAGTTAATACATTTTTTAAATTTAGTTAGCGAAGTGAATTCACTTCACTAATTTACTTTTTGTATGAATTATTCATTATAATATATATATATATATATATATATATATATATATATATATATATATATATATATTGATGTCAACGAATACTCATTATCATTTTCGTAATGTTCGTTGTAGTAGAGACTTTGTAATCGTAGATACAACTATAGTACGACTCTGAACAATGCTGGCATCAGACGGCCTCGAATATCACTCGCACTAGTAGTACTTGCTAGATAATACTCGCTCGAATAGTAACCACCGAATGGTAATCCGTGTTGTGATCAGTACAAAGAATAGCGTAGAGAAGAGAATGGCGAACCGTATGGTAATAGAGGATAGACTAGAAATAGTGATCCGTATAGTAATAGAGGATAGAATAGAAATAACGATTCGTAAAGTAATAAAGGATAAACTAGGAATAACGATCAATTAGACGTCAGGCGAATTCCTACTTATACGTTTCCTTTATGGTCACATGGTCTGCTTAATTCAATAATGGAATCTCCTGTGTTTGCTCACTGGTGATCTATGTTCAAACTCATGTGTTGGCAGCGACACATTATTCCTACATATATATATATATATATATATATATATATATATATATATATATATATATGAATAAAAAATGTATTCTTTGGAACAAAATTAGTTTGTAAATCAAGTTTAATTAACACTTTGGCAAAAAGAGATTCTGTAGAGAGACAATTATATAGCTGGCATTATTCTTTCGTTCATTAAAGAATTGCGGACAATATTAATTCTCTATATATCCGGTTTCCTAGTTTTATTTCTGCAAATAGGGTTTTTTTTATCACGAGTGTGGCTTCGTAGATATTTTTTTTTAATTTTATTATAAAACTTTGTTTTATCGTTATTCTCTTCTGTTTTATATTTTCTTGGAGAAGCCAACCACTTTTAGAAATGATATTATTCACATTTAGCGTCTCAGGACATGCTATCAGTATTGTAAAATTGCTGTCTTGAGACAGCTATTTCTGGACACTCTGCTAAAACATGTTTAATGGATAATACTGTTTTACATGCTTCAATTAGTCTACTGGAATTTTTTCCAACCAATCCGAGGGCTCCAACTACAACGAGGATTGTTGATGTTCCCAAGTGCCACATTTTTGAGATTTCGATTTCAAGATCCTTGGATTTCGATAGTTTTCTGAAGATCTTTAAAGATACATTGCAACTTGCAGGGACTGCCATATCAATAAGGAGGCACTTTTTTTGTTTGCTATCTCTAATAACAATGTCTGGGCGGTTGGCTTTGATTGTTCTGTGTGTATTGTGTAGTCCCATAGAATTGTTACAGGTCTTATCTCCGTAACCGGGTCTGAGTGGTGTTCATACCACTTTCTTTCAGTTTCCTTCCCGTAGAAGTTACAGATTTTCCAGTGCAGATATTGGCCAACTCTGTCATGCCGGGTTTTATATTCAGTGGGTGCCAATACCGTGCAACCTGATACAAGATGATCAATTGTTTCTGGGTAATTATCACAGAACCTGCATTTTTGAGCTAACATAATATTTTAGTATGTGTCCTTGATAATTTCGGGTTAACAAGCACTGACCTTGTGCAGCAAGGATAAAACCTTCCGTTTCAGCTTTTAAACCTGCACTACACAGCCACTGATGGGTACGGGGCTTGTCTACGTCAGTTTGTTTGGTACGGGCAGAGTATTGGCCATGAAGCGGTTTATCTTGCCATTGTTTCTGTATCTGGTCGGTTGCATTTGTTTTTGCTTTCTTTTTTAGGAGAAGGGTATATTTTGTGATTATGTAAATATTAGTTGTTTATATTTGAGTCGAGAAAAATTTATCGTATATACTCGTGTAACTTGGTTCGGGGATAGGTAAACACTGGTCGTTTTTATTTGAGTCTATAGATATAAACTTGGTTCGGGGATAGGTATATACTGGTCGTTTTTATTTGAGTCTATAAATATGAACATAGTTCGGGGATAGGTAAACACTGGTCGTTTTTATTTGAGTCTATAAACATAAACTTGGTTCGGGGATAGGTAAATATCAGTCATTCATTTGAGTTTGTAAGCACTAACCTTGAAGATTTGAAGGGGGATATTGACTCTAATGCACAGGTATGCAGTCGGTGAATTCCATCAATGACAGGGTTGAAAAAGAATTCTATTTTTACTTGATATGATTATTATATGTTTCTGATAGACTCAATGTTTTTTTCCGCTCTAAATCTTGGAATATAGCAATTATCACACTTTTGTATATGAATGTTTTATCAAAAAGAATCTGGACACTTACCTCAGCCATATCAAATGATTCTAAGTCAATTTCTTCCCCAAATTCACTTTCTTCGTCGTAGACATTCTGTGCGAATTGAAGAGCGGCTTGTAACTTGACTCGAAGACTGAATCCACGCCATGCAGCCTGATAAAAAAAAAATTTCAAAATTATAGATCTGTTCATTTTGCTAAATATATTTTTTGTGGATCAGTTTTAATATTTTACATTACTAGGATCCACTTGGATTATATACCAATGGATTTGTTAATGTTGTGGTAAACCCTTCTACAGTAGAATGAAATCTTCCTCATCTCATGAATACTGACTGCAAGAGTCGGTTGGGGATCGTAGACGCAGTCTCTGACTTTGCGCGACTTCTGTTGAACTCTCTGCTTTGGCAGAGAGGAACCCAGACGGAAAACCCACGGTAAACTCGGCCTTGTGTCACATAGAACCCTCGTGGGGTGGGGGGATTGTTAAATATAGCGTAGACGCAGTCTCTGACTGTCTGCGACTTCTGTCTTTGGCAGAGAGGAACCCGGACGAAGCTATGCCGAAGGGCAGAATTTCGTCCGGGGAGGTAGGCTGACCCTGAACCCGTTTATATGGGTTCTAAGGGAATATTTTGGCTGAGCCTACGGGTTCGGAAAACCCACGGTAAACTCGGCCTTGTGCTACATACAACCCTCGTGGGGGCTGTTAAATATAGCGTAGACGCAGACTATAACTGTGTGCGACTTCTGTAGAACTCTCTGCTTTGGCAGAGAAGAACCCGGACGAAACTCTGCCTTTCGGCATAGTTTCGTCCGGGAAGGTAAACAGACCCTGAACCCGTTCATACGGGTTCTAAGGGAATATTTTTGGCCGAGCACACGAACTCGGAGACACTACGGTAAACTTGGCTTTGTGCCACATACAGCCCTCATGGGGGGGGGGGCTGTTAAATATAGCGTAGACGCAGTGTTAATCTACCGTTCGAACGTACACCTTTATCTGGTTATTACTAACACTCTTGCTTTGTATATATCTATTATTTCAATACACTTGTTCAACCTACCTTCGTCTTCCGTGTCTTTCTTTCTGCCCCCTAAACAGGCCAGAACAGTTAACTTTTACTATATATATATATATATATATATATATATATATATATATATATAATTATTTATTTAAAAATATGATTCCAACACGCTACATAAGAGTTCTCATATTTCAAAACAAGAGACGAAAACTTCAATATAATTATTTGAATTAAATTGAATTAAAGTAAGCTCTGTTCCATCTTCAAGCGAAATTTTTTTTTTTGGAATAACTTATTTCTGAAATTTACGTGTTTTATAAGCATATTTATTATTAAAATCAAAATTTCTATGGTAATGGCTAGAGCAATTGTTTAAAGAAAAAGGGGCATAAGGTGTTAATAATTTGTATCAATATCTCAGTTACATTCATAGATGTCAAGTCAGGGTAAGGTTGGGGTGTCTAAATTTAAGGCAGAAGATGACATCGTCTAGTCTGGTTAAGCGTCTATGGAGATTTACTATTTTTTTATTTTATTTTTTTACTTATTTATTTTTTTTCTGAAAGGGTTTTGTGTATATAGAAACTGTCGTAAATCGCTAACATTTGTTTTTTGACGACTTCATAAAGGGTTATCTTTTTTTGTAGGGCATTTAAACTATTTATTAGAACTATGGATTTTAAAAATTATTTTATTGTTTGTTTGTTTTTATGCTAATTATTCAATGCAAAAATTTGATGATGTCGGCAAAAAACCGTTAACTCATGTCTATTGTTTAATAGATTTTTATTATTTAGAAACTTAATAATGTGTAGTTTTTCATGTAGGCATAAAGGGCATGGGTCATCCCAAGTTTTACAAGTTCTAGTTTTGTTTATAATTTTCCATTTTACTTTTGGTGTTTTAGTCATTTCCTTCAAATGCCAAAAATATTTAGATAGAGATGTCTGATTTCTTTAAAGCTAGGAATTTCTGTCCTAGCTTAATACTAACCACTTTTCCTGTTTTTTTTTTTTCGGGTTAGTACAATTGTTTCTATAATTGATGTTAGCATTTTTGTATCCACTATTTTTTAGGGCTGCCCTAAAAAATAAAAAATTTACACTTAAATTAGACAAAAATAGTGAAAAATTATGTGATTGTAGAAACCCAGAAGACTGCCCATTGGAAAATAAATGCTGCGTTAAATCTGTGGTATACCAATGTACTATCTCATCCATTGAGAGTCCTAATACTAATATGATATACATTGGGTCTACGAAGAATGAATTTAAAGCCAGATGGAGGCAGCATAAATGCTCTTTCAACAATATAAATAAAATAAATTTATAATAGTAATATGAATCTATTTTCGGGATATATGATGAAATTTGTTTGGCCTTGAAAAATATTGTGTCATCATTGATTGCATCAGATTTTTATCACGCCCAGACAATATTGTCTTGACTGTCGATTAGTTGTCCTAAGGCCATTGTCTGCTATGGACGTTACTCCAAGGAAGCGTACGAAAATTGTAACGTTGCACGAACACACTGGCAAGCCTTACCAGTGAGTAAATCAAAGTACTATAGACTGACCCGGAAATTCTCCTGATTTAAATCTAATCGAGAATCTGTGGTCAATCTGCAAGGAACGACTTCGTGGAATGGATATGCGACGTACTAACATGTGCACTGGGCCATGTTTCATTGGAAAATATGAACAAAAGATAAATAATTCGTTTTGTTTCAATTAATTTGCACAAGGTTGTATATATATAGTTTTGCGACTTTCACACATGCACATCTATTCGCCAGTGTATTATGAATCTATTATATGTATTAATATATATTCCATCTTTTTACGTTAATTGTTGATGGCAAGTAAATTTTTATTTTATATAATTTATAACGTGACATCAAGTAAAACAGCAGCAACAATTAAACTGGATAGCACATGTAACTTGAAGAGAAAATAATGGCATAATCAAGATGTTGATGTTCCACAATATTATCAAACAAAAAAAAAGCAAAAGATTATGAAGAATGATCATATCAGTACTGGAAGGGTAATAACATTTACTGGTCTTGTAAAACATTTTTTTCTGGAAAGACTTTATAAATTTTAACCGACTGTGACACTGACTGCTCTGTTAATGACCGCCGAAAGTTTCCACATAAAGAAACGGCTAATGTTACCATTAGAGATGAGGAAAACAGGTAATACACATTGATCACAGCGCAATATCCAAAGAGTGAAGAAAAGGCGTCACTCAAGTAGGAGTGACTGCTCTGTCAATGAATACAGAATGTTTCCACAAAAAGGAAACGGCTAATATTAACATTACCATTAGAGATGAGGAGAACAGATACTACACTTTTATCCTAAATCGATAATCAGCGAGTGGAGAAAAGAGTACGCCTCGTAGCACTGACTACTCGTTCAATGAATACCGAGTGTTTCCTTATAAGGAAAAGGCTAATATTACCATTACCATTAGAGATGAGGAGAACAGATACTACAATTTGATCCCAACTTGTTGGCCAGGAAGTGAAGAAAAGTGTAACTTGATTAACACTGATTGTTCGGTCAATGAATTTCATGTTTCCTTATAAGGAAACGGCTAATAAAACTATTACCATTAGAGATGAGAACAGATACTACACTTTGATTCCATCCCAATAGCCAGGGAATGAAGAAAAGAGTAACTCAAGTCAATAAATGCTGAATGTTTCTTCTTAAAAAACGAATAATATTATCATTACTATTAGAGATGAGGGGAAACAGATACTACACTTTTATCCTAAATTGATGATCAGCGAGTGGAGAAAAGAGTACGCCTCGTAGCACTGACTACTCGTTCAATGAATACCGAGTGTTTATAAGGAAAAGGCTAATATTACCATTACCATTAGAGATGAGAATATCAGATACTACACTTGGTATTTACTCGCCGCCTCCCTACCACGGTGATGGGATAGGGCACAAACCAGGCTTAAAATGGTGAGTGCAAGCATGTACACATGGGTCACATCCCAAAATTGCACAGTTCCCGCAATCAACGTGGTGCTAACGTTGATATTCCACCAACACTTCTTCTGATAAATTGAGGGAGGTAATGCTTCAGGGCTGGAATCCCCGGGACCAAGCATCCATTTATTTGTTATATGCTCTCCGAAGAATGAAACACAATTCAGAGATAAAATGTAGCTTATCCATCCGAAAACAGTTGCTACACTTTTATCCTAGCCCGATGGCTAGAACGTGAAGAAAATCACTCAAGTAGCACTGACTGATCAGTCAATAAGTGCCGAATGTTCCCTTATAAGGAAACTGATAATCATTTGTGGTCATAAGAAATTAACAACTCTGTTGTGGGACGTAATTTCAGATTGGGTATTTCTTCCCTCTGCACCGGTTTCTTTGTATTTATCGCAGTTCTCTTTCATGTATGCGCTTTGTCGTTCGTTCCTATCACAACTGTACACATAGCATGATGTTATATCCTGATAGAAGACCTCTCTCATCTCCACGTTGGTCTACTTATAATGAGGTATCACCAATCACTCCCACCAGATGATAGACATACTAGACATATTGGTACCTCAGAATGGAGCACTAACACATCCGGATGCCTCACCTCGATTCCATCCATCCACGTTAATATTATATACAGCTGCTAATGAACCGATTTCTTGTGTGACAACAAAGAAGGAGGATCCCTTTTGATGGGACAAAGTACTCGCCTTCTCTCAAATCGAAGTCCTACACCAGTTTCATTGGTACAAAAATATGATCGTAAAAGAAAAAGTCTTTGTTGCTCTTGCATGGACACCTAAAGCAACAATCCAGGTCAGTTGAAACATTTTCTTTCGTTTTTTTTGTTTTTTTTTTTTTTCATTTTTACTTAATCAAGACGACTTCTGCAATCAAGGCCGATACAAGGGTCTCTTGCCACCCCACCAATCTATGATGCAGTCCCCTCAACTCTTCTAAACCTCAATTTTCCTAAGGTAGTATTCGTATAAAATATAGATTTTAAAAACCTAATTATGTACAATAGTGGATCATATGCAATATAGGTGAACAATTCAAGTGAAAAAATTGAAAATAAATAAAATGTATGTAAATACAAATTAGCGACATATAATAGATTATTCCATTTTGCCGAAATAGCTTGTAGTCAAAAGAAGTTAGCAACTCTATTTTGGGACGTTTCGTTTGGTTTGTTTTACGGCATATCAACACCTCAATGGGTTATTTAATGCCGACAAGATTTTTATTGCTGGTAATATTTTTTTTTCCAAAAATATATTTGCTGTTAATATTCTTTTCAAAAAATGTATAGCTGTTTGTTTAGTTTGGTTTGTTTTGGTTTACGGCTTATCAACACTTCGATGGGTTATTTAATGCCGACAAGATTTTTATTGCTGATAATATTTTTTTCAAAAATGTATTGCTAGTAATATTTTTCCTTCAAAAAAATCTATTTCCGATATTTTTTTCAAAAAAGGATTGCTGGTAAAAAAATTTTAGGCCTAAAATGCATTGCCGATAATAATGTATTGACGGTAATAATTTTGTTTTCTTTTACAAAGTATTTCTAGTATCAAGACCTATTTTCACACTTTCATAGTGTTTTAACCCCAATTTGGGGGGGTTAACTATTTGCCCATAATTGGGACCCTAACAGGTGCTACCACCCCGGGTCAGGGTGGACCTGGGAACATCAGCAATTAAGAGATAGTTTCACGCTCCTCAAAACCTCTTGATCAGAGGTCTTACTGTTGGATGTATTGGGTTGGTGCAAAAATAATGACGTAATAATGTCGTTTTTTGACGTTATACGTCAAAAAACGACATTATTACGTCATTATTTTTGCACCAAACTAATAGTTTATCGTCATACCCAGGACGCGAATGTAGTTTATCGTCTTACCCAGGACGCGGACGTAGTTAATCGTCATACCCAGGACGTCTATTTGGGAATGTAATTTCAGATTGGGTATTTCTTCCCTCTACACCGGTTTCTTCGTATTTATCATTGTTCTCTGCCTTGTATCCGCTTCATCGTTCCTTCATTCGTTCATTCTATAACAACTGCACATGAGTGTGTAAACCGCTCTCTCGTGTGGTATATACATTCTGATATTTACCGGTGACGGGGATCCGTTCCTTTGCTGGTAGTATCACAGCTATGACTAAATTGGACCGACTCTAACCTAATTGGACAAGCTATGACCAGATAAGACTAGCGACCCGGGTGAAGACATTCGGGTCCCCACCTTAAATACTGACCTTGTGTTACAACTTGACTCAGTCGGGGGTCAAGTAAATCAACCGCTCTTTTGTGTGGTTTATACACTCTGATACTTACGGAGCACAGGATTCCGTCTCTGTGCTGCTCGTGTCACGGCTATGACCAGATTGGACAAGCTATGACTATCTTAGACCAGCTCTGACCAAGATTGGACAAGCTATGACCAGCTAAGATCAGCGGCCCGAGTGAAGACACTCTGGTCCCCACGTTACTAACTGACCTTGTGTCATAACCTGACTCAGTGGTGTGGGGGTGTCAAGTAAATCTCCTATCTCAACTGCACGCATCGTACAATGCACCCCGACAGAAGTCTCTTTCGTCGAGAATAAGGTAAGTCTTGCGAACCATTGCTGCCATATAACTCGGCTTGTGGCTCACTATGTCTGCTTCATGTTACCATTACTATTACCTGCACCAGATTTCTTCTTTTTTCTCTCTCACCTGTATACGGGTAGCTGCTTTGTTTCTTTTTGCCAGGACGACATCATTTTGATTGGAATTCAGGTGGTTGGGACGTTTAACAGATACCCTCTGATTCTTTGGCAATGTCTCGTAATCCTCGGAAGGAACGCCCGTCTGGGGTGACAACCTAACAAAATAAGAATTTGGTTATTGGAATACCGAATTATAGTAAAACCTTCACCACTATGATCAAATCATACGTGCAGGTGTCTGGCTGTCAGTTTCCTAGGAACTGATCTGCTTGACCTTCATACATCGAATTCGACGGGAGAATCGAGAATATATATATAGATAGATGTGTGTGTGTGTGTGTGTGATTATCAACGTATGAGGGTCAGGCAACTGAGTTCCTAGGAACCGACAGCCAGACACCTGCACATATGATTTGATTATAATGGTGAAGGTTTTGTGCAAAACCAACCACACTGTTATTGTTCAACCTCACGTGGCTTGCTGGCACCCATCCTTCATGCGTGTGAAAAGCGACCCACACCTGGACACGATTAATGTTGAGCCCACCGTTGAATAAGCACACAACGGCAAACTAGTTAGCAGGCCGGCAGTCAGGAGATTAACAGAAGTGATGAAGAAGACAAGATGTAGTGACGCTGCCAAAATTATCCTAGGTGCATAGCTGTATGGACACTGCACTGTACTTTGCGGAAAACACTAAGAATAGACGGTTCTCGTTATGGAAATCTCAGATTTCTTGCAGAACGTATAATTAAAGAACGGTAAACAGTCAAGGTTAGATATTTTTCAACCTGGAACTGAACCCATAATCACATCACAGGATTGCTATATATATTTAATGTAATATCTCTATCTATAAAAGGCACGACGTGTGTGTGTGTGCGTGTGTGTAACGAATGCACGGCCGCAATTCTCGACGGATTTGCACCAAAATTTACATGCATATGTTCTAAGTTAGTGGGAAGGCCAAGACCAACGTTGCATTTCCCAACTCCCATCAATAGTGTAAATAATCGATTTTTTCATGCTTCTGCGGCAGTTTTCATGTAGTTTGTGGCCATTTTCTACTGGCCAGAGTAAGAGCCTGTGGCTGACTGCCACGAATAGGCAGGAAGATTCTATTGGCAAGCGTGAGAGCCAACAGCTGACTGACACGAATATTAACTAGCATGCTAGCATGCATAAAAATCGATAGCTGCATTCATCACAAGTAGGAAAAAATTAAATCTGCATGGCACTTTACTCCAATTGGCTCATTCGCTTGCTTAAACTCAATGTTGATTCTGATTCCACAGAACTGGGTTGGGTGTGAAAAAGTATTTGTTGTTAGCATTCTTTTTTCAGTCGGTTTTTCCAGTTACGAGTCCTTTTTAAAAGCTGATCGTTTTGTGTTCATTTTGTTTAGTTCTTTTTTCGTAACAGATTTAATGTTTAGTATAGAACTTAGAAAAAATTTCAGTGTGAGATAGGCAAAAAGTAAGGCATGTAGCAACATCAGCATGGAAAAGGACACTCCTTTAAAGGCAAGGAAGGGCAAAAATATTTTAAGTCAAGTGATAGTGATTGCTGTATGAGTCGTACGATTTTTGAATCAAGCATGGGCAACGCCCGGCCATGCTGCTAGTATTAAATATATAACAAAATATGCTATCAGTTTTTAAGACATTGTTTATAAAATGAGGGATCGATTTCCTATTAGTATTAAATAATAAACTGATCCCCCAGAAATTTTAAATATTAAGATGATAAATAGAAAATTATATTTAAAAGACTCACTTAAGGTAGCCTAATAATAGTAAGGACCAAACAATATATGCCATCATATTTGAAAGTATGTTTAAAATAGTATTAACTTTAAAATTCTAGTCGACATTAATTGGAGGATCGGTTTTCAATTAGTATTAAGTAGTGAACTGATCCCCCCAAATTCTTAAATATCAATTAGAAAAGTATATTAAAATACACACATGGGAAAACCTAATAATACTCAGGAGTGAATAAAATATGCCATTATATTTGAAAGCGTTGTTAAAATAGTATGAACTTTAAAATTTTAGTCGAGATTAATAGGGGGATCGGTTTTCAATTAGTATTAAGTGGTAAACTGATCCCCCAGAATTTTAAAATATTATATTAATTAGAAAATTATATCAAAATGCACACATGTAAAAACCTTATAATAGTAAGGATATATGAAAGGATGGTTAAAATAATATTAACATTTAGATTTTGGTGGATATTAATTGAGGGATCGGTTTTCAGCTAGTTTTAAGTAGTAAACTGATCCCCCAGAATTTTTAAATATTATATTAATTAGATAAGTGTACTAAAATACACACTTGGTGACCTAATAATAGTAAGGGCATTTGAAAGCATGGTTAAAATAATATTAACATTTAGATTCTGGTGGATATTAATTGAGGGATCGGTTTTTAATTGATATTAAGTAATAAACTGATCCCCGAATTACTAAGTATTAGTAGAATAATTAAAAAAATCTATTTGAAAACTGATATTAAATAATAATAAACCTAATAATATAATTTTTATTAGCATGGATAACTTAGTTAAAACGTACATTTAATATTTCTAAAATAAATTACAAAAAAATGAATGTGAATGCTATAAATGTATAAAAATAACAACTAAAAAAATATAATACGTATATTACCCTCCTGCCCCGCGTCACTCGTCTCAAACCTGTACACTGTTCAGCGGGCGGAAACAAAAGCAAATGAGCCGAGTGACAAGATTGGGTCAAAACCTTTACGCCTACTCAATGCTCCTGGCTCAAAAGAGACGTCCTGCCTACCAAACCCCCCATCCTTACTCACAACCTCACCCCAAAACCTATATACATAACCCCGACCGCCCAGCATATTGTTTACTGGCTAGAACCACAGATTGTGTCAATAACCTGACTTCTCTAAACCCCGCCCTTACACGGTTCGAAAGACTTTGCTCTCTGTCCGCGTCTTTGACTTCTACGCCTGACACGTCCGCTTTAAATCCCCACCCGCTACCATTTAATGTTCTTACTACAGGTTCCGATCAGAAAGCACCTCTTACGTTATTACCTACCGACCTACCTACCTGTGATCTTCACGTGTCTGCGAGTGTTTTGCAAAGCCTGGTGTTGCTGTTGTTGCATGTTCTTGCAGAGTTGTGGGGCCTGGGGCAACAACCATTGGATGGTCGTGTCCGGAACGGTCCAGATGCGCTTCTGAGGCTTGACCTTTTGGACACGTATCTTGACTTTTCCCTGCCGTATGACAACAGAGGTCGTGGTATGTTGCTGGTGACGTCATTTTGGCTACTCTGCCCAGGGAGGAAGAGGTGGAGAAACATCAACAATGTTAAGGAGAAAGTTATTATGGTGGAGACTAATCTCCTCCTACTCCTCCTCCGCTTACCACTACCAATAATAATAATAATAACAATGAAAATTATTTTGACTATATTAATAAAAAATGTAACAAGAAAATAATAGTATTAATAATAAGTAGAATAATGAAAATTATTTTGGCAGTATTAAGAAATAAGTAAGTTAGAAGAAAATAATAATAATAATAATAATAATAATAATAATAATAATAATGATAATAATAATAATAAGCAAGAAAGTTACTGAGGCTATATTAAGAAGGAATAAGAAAATAATAATAATAATGAAAATCATTTTGACTATATTAAGAAAAAGTAAAAAATGTAACAAGAAAATAATGATAATAATAATAATAATGAAAATTATTTTGGCTATATTAAGAGTTACATGTGCTATCCACTAATGGATAGGACATGTAACAAAAAAAACAACATAGTTCACTACTTCAAAAAAAAGGTCATGACAAAGATCATCCTTCTGTAGAAATTTCACATGTTCGGTCCATGGAATCCTCAGCATCCTTCTGTAAAAATTTCAACTGTCTCTTCCTGATGTTAAGTATAAATTTCCTTTTTGTTTCCATTTTCTCTAAAACCTCTTTGTTGCTCACATGTTCGGTCCATGGTATCCTCAGCATCCTTCTGTAGAATTTTCAACTGTCTCTTCCTGATGTTAAGTATAAATTTCCTTTTTGTTTCCATTTTCTCTAAAACCTCTTTGTTGCTCACATGTTCGGTCCATGGTATCCTCAGCATCCTTCTGTAGAAATTTCAACTGTCTCTTCCTGATGTTAAGTATAAGTTTCCTTTTAGTTTCCATTTTCTCTAAAACCTCATCGTTGATCACATGTTCGGTCCATGGTATCCTCAGCATCCTTCTGTAAAAATTTCAACTGTCTCTTCCTGATGTTAAGTATAAATTTCCTTTTTGTTTCCATTTTCTCTAAAACCTCTTTGTTGCTCACATGTTCGGTCCATGGTATCCTCAGCATCCTTCTGTAGAATTTTCAACTGTCTCTTCCTGATGTTAAGTATAAATTTCCTTTCTGTTTCCATTTTCTCTAAAACCTCTTTGTTGCTCACATGTTCGGTCCATGGTATCCTCAGCATCCTTCTGTAAAAATTTCAACTATCTCTTCCTGATGTTAAGTATAAGTTTCCTTTTTGTTTCCATTTTCTCTAAAACCTCATCGTTGATCACATGTTCGGTCCATGGTATCCTCAGCATCCTTCTGTAAAAATTTCAACTGTCTCTTCCTGATGTTAAGTATAAGTTTCCTTTTTGTTTCCATTTTCTCTAAAACCTCTTTGTTGCTCACATGTTCGGTCCATGGTATCCTCAGCATCCTTCTGTAGAAATTTCAACTGTCTCTTCCTGATGTTAAGTATAAGTTTCCTTTTTGTTTCCATTTTCTCTAAAACCTCATCGTTGATCACATGTTCGGTCCATGGTATCCTCAGCATCCTTCTGTAGAAATTTCAACTGTCTCTTCCTGATGTTAAGTATAAATTTCCTTTTTGTTTCCATTTTCTCTAAAACCTCTTTGTTGCTCACATGTTCGGTCCATGGTATCCTCAGCATCCTTCTGTAGAAATTTCAACTATCTCTTCCTGATGTTAAGTATAAGTTTCCTTTTTGTTTCCATTTTCTCTAAAACCTCTTTGTTGCTCACATGTTCGGTCTATGGTATCCTCAGCATCCTTCTGTAGAAATTTCAACTGTCTCTTCCTGATGTTAAGTATAAGTTTCCTTTTTGTTTCCATTTTCTCTAAAACCTCTTTGTTGCTCACATGTTCGGTCCATGGTATCCTCAGCATCCTTCTGTAGAAATTTCAACTGTCTCTTCCTGATGTTAAGTATAAATTTCCTTTTTGTTTCCATTTTCTCTAAAACCTCTTTGTTGCTCACATGTTCGGTCCATGGTATCCTCAGCATCCTTCTGTAGAAATTTCAACTGTCTCTTCCTGATGTTAAGTATAAGTTTCCTTTTTGTTTCCATTTTCTCTAAAACCTCTTTGTTGCTCACATGCTCGGTCCATGGTATCCTCAGCATCCTTCTGTAGAAATTTCAACTGTCTCTTCCTGATGTTAAGTATAAGTTTCCTTTTAGTTTCCATTTTCTCTAAAACCTCTTTGTTGCTCACATGTTCGGTCCCTGGTATCCTCAGCATCCTTCTGTAGAAATTTCAACTGTCTCTTCCTGATGTTAAGTATAAGTTTCCTTTTAGTTTCCATTTTCTCTAAAACCTCTTTGTTGCTCACATGTTCGGTCCATGGTATCCTCAGCATCCTTCTGTAGAAATTTCAACTGTCTCTTCCTGATGTTAAGTATAAGTTTCCTTTTAGTTTCCATTTTCTCTAAAACCTCTTTGTTGCTCACATGTTCGGTCCATGGTATCCTCAGCATCCTTCTGTAGAAATTTGAACTGTCTCTTCCTGATGTTAAGTATAAGTTTCCTTTTAGTTTCCATTTTCTCTAAAACCTCTTTGTTGCTCACATGTTCGGTCCATGGTATCCTCAGCATCCTTCTGTAGAAATTTCAACTGTCTCTTCCTGATGTTAAGTATAAGTTTCCTTTTTGTTTCCATTTTCTCTAAAACCTCTTTGTTGCTCACATGTTCGGTCCATGGTATCCTCAGCATCCTTCTGTAGAAATTTCTACTGTCTCTTCCTGATGTTAAGTATAAGTTTCCTTTTAATTTCCATTTTCTCTAAAACCTCTTTGTTGCTCACATGTTCGGTCCATGGTATCCTCAGCATCCTTCTGTAGAAATTTCAACTGTCTCTTCCTGATGTTAAGTATAAGTTTCCTTTTTGTTTCCATTTTCTCTAAAACCTCTTTGTTGCTCACATGTTCGGTCCATGGTATCCTCAGCATCCTTCTGTAGAAATTTCAACTGTCTCTTCCTGATGTTAAGTATAAGTTTCCTTTTAGTTTCCATTTTCTCTAAAACCTCTTTGTTGCTCACATGTTCGGTCCATGGTATCCTCAGCATCCTTCTGTAGAAATTTCAACTGTCTCTTCTTGATGTTAAGTATAAGTTTCCTTTTAGTTTGCATTTCTCTAAAACCTCTTTGTTGCTCACATGTTCGGTCCATGGTATCCTCAGCATCCTTCTGTAGAAATTTCAACTGTCTCTTCCTGATGTTAAGTATAAGTTTCCTTTTAGTTTCCATTTTCTCTAAAACCTCTTTGTTGCTCACATGTTCGGTTCATGGTATCCTCAGCATCCTTCTGTAGAAATTTCAACTGTCTCTTCCTGATGTTAAGTATAAGTTTCCTTTTAGTTTCCATTTTCTCTAAAACCTCTTTGTTGCTCACATGTTCGGTCCATGGTATCCTCAGCATCCTTCTGTAGAAATTTCAACTGTCTCTTCCTGATGTTAAGTATAAGTTTCCTTTTAGTTTCCATTTTCTCTAAAACCTCTTTGTTGCTCACATGTTCGGTCCATGGTATCCTCAGCATCCTTCTGTAGAAATTTCAACTGTCTCTTCCTGATGTTAAGTATAAGTTTCCTTTTAGTTTCCATTTTCTCTAAAACCTCTTTGTTGCTCACATGTTCGGTCCATGGTATCCTCAGCATCCTTCTGTAGAAATTTCAACTGTCTCTTCCTGATGTTAAGTATAAGTTTCCTTTTAGTTTCCATTTTCTCTAAAACCTCATCGTTGATCACATGTTCGGTCCATGGTATCCTCAGCATCCTTCTGTAGAAATTTCAACTGTCTCTTCCTGATGTTAAGTATAAGTTTCCTTTTAGTTTCCATTTTCTCTAAAACCTCTTTGTTGCTCACATGTTCGGTCCATGGTATCCTCAGCATCCTTCTGTAGAAATTTCAACTGTCTCTTCCTGATGTTAAGTATAAGTTTCCTTATTGTTTCCATTTTCTCTAAAACCTCTTTGTTGCTCACATGTTCGGTCCATGGTATTCTCAGCATCCTTCTGTAGAAATTTCAACTGTCTCTTCCTGATGTTAAGTATAAGTTTCCTTTTAGTTTCCATTTTCTCTAAAACCTCTTTGTTGCTCACATGTTCGGTCCATGGTATCCTCAGCATCCTTCTGTAGAAATTTCAACTGTCTCTTCCTGATGTTAAGTATAAGTTTCCTTATTGTTTCCATTTTCTCTAAAACCTCTTTGTTGCTCACATGTTCGGTCCATGGTATCCTCAGCATCCTTCTGTAGAAATTTCAACTGTCTCTTCCTGATGTTAAGTATAAGTTTCCTTATTGTTTCCATTTTCTCTAAAACCTCTTTGTTGCTCACATGTTCGGTCCATGGTATTCTCAGCATCCTTCTGTAGAAATTTCAACTGTCTCTTCCTGATGTTAAGTATAAGTTTCCTTTAGTTTCCATTTTCTCTAAAACCTCTTTGTTGCTCACATGTTCGGTCCATGGTATCCTCAGCATCCTTCTGTAGAAATTTCAACTGTCTCTTCCTGATGTTAAGTATAAGTTTCCTTTTAGTTTCCATTTTCTCTAAAGCCTCTTTGTTGCTCACATGTTCGGTCCATGGTATCCTCAGCATCCTTCTGTAGAAATTTCAACTGTCTCTTCCTGATGTTAAGTATAAGTTTCCTTTTTGTTTCCATTTTCTCTAAAACCTCTTTGTTGCTCACATGTTCGGTCCATGGTATCCTCAGCATCCTTCTGTAGAAATTTCAACTGTCTCTTCCTGATGTTAAGTATAAGTTTCCTTTTAGTTTCCATTTTCTCTAAAACCTCTTTGTTGCTCACATGTTCGGTCCATGGTATCCTCAGCATCCTTCTGTAGAAATTTCAACTGTCTCTTCCTGATGTTAAGTATAAGTTTCCTTATTATTTCCATTTTCTCTAAAACCTCTTTGTTGCTCACATGTTCGGTCCATGGTATTCTCAGCATCCTTCTGTAGAAATTTCAACTGTCTCTTCCTGATGTTAAGTATAAGTTTCCTTTTAGTTTCCATTTTCTCTAAAACCTCTTTGTTGCTCACATGTTCGGTCCATGGTATCCTCAGCATCCTTCTGTAGAAATTTCAACTGTCTCTTCCTGATGTTAAGTATAAGTTTCCTTATTGTTTCCATTTTCTCTAAAACCTCTTTGTTGCTCACATGTTCGGTCCATGGTATCCTCAGCATCCTTCTGTAGAAATTTCAACTGTCTCTTCCTGATGTTAAGTATAAGTTTCCTTATTGTTTCCATTTTCTCTAAAACCTCTTTGTTGCTCACATGTTCGGTCCATGGTATTCTCAGCATCCTTCTGTAGAAATTTCAACTGTCTCTTCCTGATGTTAAGTATAAGTTTCCTTTAGTTTCCATTTTCTCTAAAACCTCTTTGTTGCTCACATGTTCGGTCCATGGTATCCTCAGCATCCTTCTGTAGAAATTTCAACTGTCTCTTCCTGATGTTAAGTATAAGTTTCCTTTTTGTTTCCATTTTCTCTAAAACCTCTTTGTTGCTCACATGTTCGGTCCATGGTATCCTCAGCATCCTTCTGTAGAAATTTCAACTGTCTCTTCCTGATGTTAAGTATAAGTTTCCTTTTAGTTTCCATTTTCTCTAAAACCTCTTTGTTGCTCACATGTTCGGTCCATGGTATCCTCAGCATCCTTCTGTAGAAATTTCAACTGTCTCTTCCTGATGTTAAGTATAAGTTTCCTTTTTGTTTCCATTTTCTCTAAAACCTCTTTGTTGCTCACATGTTCGGTCCATGGTATCCTCAGCATCCTTCTGTAGAAATTTCAACTGTCTCTTCCTGATGTTAAGTATAAGTTTCCTTTTTGTTTCCATTTTCTCTAAAACCTCATCGTTGATCACATGTTCGGTCCATGGTATCCTCAGCATCCTTCTGTAAAAATTTCAACTGTCTCTTCCTGATGTTAAGTATAAGTTTCCTTTTTGTTTCCATTTTCTCTAAAACCTCTTTGTTGCTCACATGTTCGGTCCATAGTATCCTCAGCATCCTTCTGTAGAATTTTCAACTGTCTCTTCCTGATGTTAAGTATAAGTTTCCTTTTTGTTTCCATTTTCTCTAAAACCTCTTTGTTGCTCACATGTTCGGTCCATGGTATCCTCAGCATCCTTCTGTAGAAATTTCAACTGTCTCTTCCTGATGTTAAGTATAAGTTTCCTTTTTGTTTCCATTTTCTCTAAAACCTCTTTGTTGCTCACATGTTCGGTCCATGGTATCCTCAGCATCCTTCTGTAGAATTTTCAACTGTCTCTTCCTGATGTTAAGTATAAGTTTCCTTATTGTTTCCATTTTCTCTAAAACCTCTTTGTTGCTCACATGTTCGGTCCATGGTATTCTCAGCATCCTTCTGTAGAAATTTCAACTGTCTCTTCCTGATGTTAAGTATAAGTTTCCTTTTAGTTTCCATTTTCTCTAAAACCTCTTTGTTGCTCACATGTTCGGTCCATGGTATCCTCAGCATCCTTCTGTAGAAATTTCAACTGTCTCTTCCTGATGTTAAGTATAAGTTTCCTTTTTGTTTCCATTTTCTCTAAAACCTCTTTGTTGCTCACATGTTCGGTCCATGGTATCCTCAGCATCCTTCTGTAGAAATTTCAACTGTCTCTTCCTGATGTTAAGTATAAGTTTCCTTTTTGTTTCCATTTTCTCTAAAACCTCATCGTTGATCACATGTTCGGTCCATGGTATCCTCAGCATCCTTCTGTAAAAATTTCAACTGTCTCTTCCTGATGTTAAGTATAAGTTTCCTTATTGTTTCCATTTTCTCTAAAACCTCTTTGTTGCTCACATGTTCGGTCCATAGTATCCTCAGCATCCTTCTGTAGAATTTTCAACTGTCTCTTCCTGATGTTAAGTATAAGTTTCTTTTAGTTTCCATTTTCTCTAAAACCTCTTTGTTGCTCACATGTTCGGTCCATGGTATCCTCAGCATCCTTCTGTAGAAATTTCAACTGTCTCTTCCTGATGTTAAGTATAAGTTTCCTTTTTGTTTCCATTTTCTCTAAAACCTCTTTGTTGCTCACATGTTCGGTCCATGGTATCCTCAGCATCCTTCTGTAGAAATTTCAACTGTCTCTTCCTGATGTTAAGTATAAGTTTCCTTTTTGTTTCCATTTTCTCTAAAACCTCATCGTTGATCACATGTTCGGTCCATGGTATCCTCAGCATCCTTCTGTAAAAATTTCAACTGTCTCTTCCTGATGTTAAGTATAAGTTTCCTTTTTGTTTCCATTTTCTCTAAAACCTCTTTGTTGCTCACATGTTCGGTCCATGGTATCCTCAGCATCCTTCTGTAGAATTTTCAACTGTCTCTTCCTGATGTTAAGTATAAGTTTCCTTTTTGTTTCCATTTTCTCTAAAACCTCATCGTTGATCACATGTTCGGTCCATGGTATCCTCAGCATCCTTCTGTAAAAATTTCAACTGTCTCTTCCTGATGTTAAGTATAAGTTTCCTTTTTGTTTCCATTTTCTCTAAAACCTCTTTGTTGCTCACATGTTCGGTCCATAGTATCCTCAGCATCCTTCTGTAGAATTTTCAACTGTCTCTTCCTGATGTTAAGTATAAGTTTCCTTTTTGTTTCCATTTTCTCTAAAACCTCTTTGTTGCTCACATGTTCGGTCCATGGTATGCTCAGCATCCTTCTGTAGAATTTTCAACTGTCTCTTCCTGATGTTAAATATAAGTTTCCTTATTGTTTCCATTTTCTCTAAAACCTCTTTGTTGTTCTTTATATGTTCAGCCCATGATATCCCTCTGAATGTTTTATTTGGGGACTGACTATGGATTATGAGAACACAGTTAAAAGGAATGGGTATTCAGATTTATACTAAGTTAAAAACTAAATAATTATTTTTATTCTCTTCTCCCACCTTACCAACTCCAATCCACAAACTCTTTCCTCGGTAACAGATGTTTGTGCGAGGTCGGGAGGCCTAGAATTTTTTTTTCTTTTTTACTCCCCGGCACACAGATACACATGTTTCTTTGAGAGCATATACTTATATAGGTAAGTGTTGTACTGTCAGAATGACGACGACTAAACCAGTGACCCCACTCCATGTCCTTGCAATGGAAGCCGGTTGTTCACAACCAAGTAGGACGAAAATTATTTTCAATATATTAAGAAGAAATAAAAAAAAAAGTAACAAGAAGAAGAAGAATATAATAAAAGTTAAGAAAATTACTATGGCCATATTAAGAAGGAATAAAAAAACTAACAAGAAAATTGAAGCAGAAGAACATATAATAAAAATCAAAAAAATACCAAGGCCATACTAAGAAGGAATAAAAAAGTAATAAGAAAAGAAGAAGAAAAGAAGTAGAAGATGAAGAAGAAAAGAAGAAGAAGAAAAGAAGTAGAAGAAGAATATAATAAAAATGAAGAAAATTACTGAGGCTCTATTAAGAAGGAATAAGAAAATAATAATAATAATAATATTTTTGCTATATTAAGAATAAATAAAAAAGGAAATAATAATAATAATAACAACAACAGACAGAACAACCAAAGTTAATTGCCCAGACATCGTGATCAAAGACCATACAAACAGAATGTGTTTTCTTATTGACATGGTAGTTCCTTCAGATTGTAATGTATCGTTGAAGATCTTTAAAAAAAAACTATCAAGAATCAAAGTTCTTGAAGTACAAATCTCAAAAATGTGGCACATGAGAACATCAATGATTCCAGTTGTAGTTGGATCCCTCGGATTGATTAGAAAATATTCCAATAGATTCATTGAAGAGGTTCTTGGTAGGCCATGCGTTAAAGAAATACAAAACATTGTACTCACAAGTACTGGCTACACCTTAAAAATGGCTTTGATCTTAGTTTGTCTTTTCCTTTTTTTTTTTTTTGCCAAAATGCTCAGTGGAAAATGTTATGAAGCCATTTCTGATCGTAGGTCTCTGATTGAGACCCGGAAAGTAATAAGTATACAACAGAAATCAAAGGAATCAATAAAAATTAATATAATGGTAATATTCTTCCAGAAGAGTATGATGTACAGAAAAGAAAAAAAAGACCCAATAATATAACAATATTACATTATTCAGACTATTGTCATCATATTTATTATAACATTTCATCCTTCTTCAGGTGGTTGGAATGTCGAACTGAACCCTTTATTTCGCTCACTGGGGTAGACTGTTCTAGTTCCACATGCCATGTTTAATGGTTGTCAATTATCAGATATCTCCTGTTAATTCCCCTCTCCAAGTTCTCCACTGCCTTAACCAGGTATTGAACTGACACTCTTTTGGGTCCTGTCACTGGATCTAACTAATGCCTCTATCCACTGTGCTATGTATCCTTGAGGACATCTGTGTATAAAATTCTGGGTATTATAAAACTAATGTCTTCAGCAACCATTTTTTACCAAAAAAAAGACATTAGGTTTATAATACCCAGAAATTCATACACAGATGTCCTCAAGGACACATGGCACTGCGGATAAAGGCGTTAGTTAGATCAAGTGACAGGACCCAAAAGAGTGTCAGTTCAATACCTGGTTAAGGCAGTGGAGAACTTGGAGAGGGGAATTAACAGGAGATAAATCTGGCGACAAAGATGAGGACAATAGTCCGAATAATGTAAATAGTGTACATAATACCTCATCTCAGGGATATAGACAGATACTGAATGGCCGAAATATTGTAATAAATATGGTGACAAAGATGAGGACAATAGTCCGAATAATGTAAATAGTGTACATAATACCTCATCTCAGAAATATCGACAGATACTAAAGGGCCGAAACGTTGTAATAAATATGGCGACAAAGATGAGGACAATAGTCTGAATAATGTAAATAGTCTACATAATACCTCATGTCAGAAATATAGATAGATACGCAAAGGCTGAAACGTTGTCATAAATATGGCGACAAAGAGGACAATAGTCCGAATAATGTAAATAGTGTACATAATACCTCATCTCAGGGATATAGACAGATATTTCAACAGTACGTTTGTCTTCAAGTTATGCACACAATTTATATTTATAGACAGATTCTTGTTTTGTATATAACTTGAAGAAAGTGTTGAATTATTGATACACATTATATTTTTTTCTTTTCTGAAAATGAGATTGTTCTGGAAGTATAAAATAATCATTTTTATTAATAATAATAATAATAGTTACATTTCCGAAGTATCCGTATCAGTCAATATCAATTCAGCTCCCTGTACCTGTTCAACAGATTCGTCAACTGAAGGAAACATGCTGGCACTTATCTCT
This sequence comes from Acanthosepion lycidas, assembly GCA_963932145.1. Classification (NCBI taxonomy): domain Eukaryota; kingdom Metazoa; phylum Mollusca; class Cephalopoda; order Sepiida; family Sepiidae; genus Acanthosepion; species Acanthosepion lycidas. Next base: position 54,798,619 of record OZ010611.1, read on the forward strand.
CCGTATTCATGAGCATAGCGACACTCTATGGCTATCCGTAATGATTCTTGACACCAGTTCACGTGAGCATTGCAGGCTCCTAGCAAATCTGATTCAGAAACTTCCCTGTCAAGTAAAGGAATTAAAATCTCATTCATTATATTTACATATTTAGCTAATTACATTAACATCAACAAAACAAACAAGTTAATAATAAGAGCAATGAAACCAAAACATCAACCTGAAAATTTGAGTCATGCTCTTAAATAGCTTTATCAAATCGAGGCTTTCATGTGGATTCTCATGCCTGAATTAAACCCATTCAGAAATATCTAAACTGTCAGCTGTATATAAGCGCTGCCTAAGATCAGTGGTGAAAAATGGGCTTTGTAAAGACCATACTTCTTCGAAAATTGTGGACTGGCACTACAGAATGCCAAACAAAGAACCGTGCCAAACCACACTATTTGATGATTTCCAACAACTGTAACAACTAAAATGGATAGCACATGAAACTCGAAGAGAATATAACAACATAATTCACTACTTCAGATAAAAGGGCTTGTCAAAAATCATCCTTCTTTGAATGTTGTGTACTGGCGCTACAAAATCATAACAAAAGAACTGTACCAAGAAGACTACTAACAACAACTAAAATGGATAGCAAATGTAACTCAGAGAGAACATATTGACAAAAATGAAAATTTCGATATTTCACACGACTTCAAATAAAAGGTTAGGAAGTACTGGAAAGAACGACAACAGCTACTGGATTTAAGAAACCTGTTTTCCTGGAAAATTGTTTTAAGAGAAAGATCTTATAAATTTCAACCGAAAATATTAGGTTGGTGCAAAAATAATGACGTAATAATGTCGTTTTTTGATGTTAAAAAATACGTCAAAAAACGACATTATTACGTCATTATTTTTGCACCAACCTATTAGTACTGGCTGCTCGCTCAATGAATGACAAATGTTTCCTTGTAGGGAAACGGCTAATATTAACATTATCTTTACTATTATCATTGTATTTAGAAAGCAACAGAAAAAAAAAGATACCTTACATAATTACTAATAGTAGTATATCCATTGTCATCATTTAAAAAGGAAAGCCAATGTATATCCAGCATCCTGGCAATTTGGTTTCAATCACTTTCCCATGGCCATAACATAACTTCCCTGTACCTTTTCTATAAATATTTCTATGGCAATTGTTCTGTTGACTTATCATAATTGTTACATCGACTTCGTGAATGTATAGAAAAGTAGTACTAGATTGGCAGTTAGGTCTCATTATTTTATTTAATCAGTTAAATCGTTATAGCCATTGAAGAAAGAACTAATAACTCATATCCTAAACAGGAAAGAAGGGATAGACCTCTACTCCTGTTCAATAAACATGAAATGAGTACTAGCCGGGCTATAGACGAACCTATCTACTCCTATTAACCTGTTCACAGCAAAGAAGGCGGCGGGGGAGCATTTTATCGAGACATCATCTCTAGGAAGATTTTCAAACAAAGTTCTAGACACCCCCGTTCAGGTCAAGTGGGGGGGGGGGGATTTATTAGATTATTGAAACCTTTCTGAAGATTATTCCAGGAGTTGAAATTAAAGGAATATTAGCGCAAGACTACAGATTAGATAATTTAATCAAGTTAAAATTAATCCAGATTTAAAGTTTAAATCCACAAACATATATTAGGTTGGTGCAAAAATAATGACGTAATAATGTCGTTTTTTGACGTATTTTTTAACGTCAAAAAACGACATTATTATGTCATTATTTTTGCACCAACCTAATATGTACAGTCAATGACGAAATTATTCGTACACCCATCAATTTTGAATATTTTTATCCATTTCTCAGAATCTAATGCCCGTATGATGCCAGGTTTTTATATCTTAATAAGCACAAAAAGGAATATAAAACTCAATTTTCAGAACAATAGATTAAATACAACAAATTATGGCGAATTATGCAAAATAGGACAAAGACTGTAACTTTTGCCCGACTTGTGGAAGTTAATAATTCTGTCTCAAGTCAACGCTAAGCTTCTTTGTCTTCCCCATCGCATTGTTAACGTAAGAATAACAATGGCGGAATTCTGTGCACCATGTGATGGTCTTCGCTAGAATTACCAAAAATATTCAACTGAATAAATAGTCTAGAAAACTTCATCGATAAAATAGTTATGTAAATTACTTATACTTACATGAATCAATCAATTTAAAACGATATTTTCTACTGTACGAATAATTTTGTCTTTTCCTATTTTGTATAATTCGCCTGTCAAATTTGTTATATTTTTAACCTATTATTTTGAAAACTGAGTTTAACATCCCTTTCTTGTGCTTATAAACATATAAAAAACCTGGCATTATACGGGAATTGGATTCTGAGAAATGGATAAAAATTGATCGGTGTACGAATAATTTCATCGTTGACTGTATACACACAAACAGCACACCATGCTTACAAATTTATTTTACACTGGATATCGGAATAAAGACTTCGAAATTAACTGGATCACTTATTCTTACTATTTTCATAATTTCTGTTGAAACGAAGAATAACAGAAGTTAAACAATCAAAAATTACCTTGATTTTTTTTTTTTTTTTTTTTTTTTTTTTAGTATTGCCGTCCATCTTGTGGTGAGTCATAGATCATGCGGTCCACTGCTCGAGAAAAGGTTACACATTCCTGCACTAGAACTTTATTTTTTGCTGTTGTTTTACGTAGCATTTGCATACATACACACTCACAGAGACAACCAGCCATTATATAGTTAATTTTTTCAGGAATTCTAACGGACAAGCAAACACTAGTTTTATATATTAGATCTAAATAATTTGTGTGTGCGTGTGTACCAACATGTTAAGGTATTTTCAACCGAGAATGGGGAGTTGGGATGGAATTATATGTCTTTTGATGCTAAATTAGTATCTGGAGATAACGTTCATTTAACACTTGTGTTAATCTTTCTTTGGCAAATAAAAATAAAAAAAAAAGTCTTGGAGACTTTTGGGTGCTGATGAATTATTCGGAGAATGTGACTTAATGTCTTCTCTTTACTTAAATATTTTTGTTACTCTTTTAATTTTCATTTCGGATAACAACTAAGAAATGTCTCCCTCGCTCTCTTTCTCTCGATGACTCCATATATTTAGGATATAGCTTTAAGCTTTGCTATATTTTGGGGTATATTTTATCACCATGTCGAGTGTACATATATATATATATATATATATATATATATATATATATATATATATATATATATATACATACAGAGAGAGTGAGTGAGTGAGTGAGGCAGAGAGATAGATAGAAAATATAAAAGTGGATACAGAGGTGAACACCGAGTGGTAACAGTCTGTTCTATGCTTGAGCAGCCTGAAATGTATATATATATATATATGCTTGAGCAACCTGAAATATATATATATATGTGTGTGTGTGTATGTGTGAGTGTACTTATATGTATCTGTGTATATATATATATATATATATATGTACTTATATATATATGTATGCATGTGTATATATATATGCATACATATATATATATATATATATATATATATATATATATATATATATATATATATATATGCATGTATATAGAGAGAGGGAAATAAAACATTTGTGTCACTACCACACAAAAAAGAGAATGTTTAACATCGAAAAACATAAGGAAAATTAATTCATTTTAATAATATGTAGAAATATCAAGTCTTTGCCTGAAGAAGGTTGCGAGATCCGAAACGCGTGTTGCAAAATTATGGAAAATAAAGTATAATATTTAAAAAAAAAAATCCACATTACAACCAAAAACGTTTACGGTTTCTCTCTTTTTAATATATACACTTTTGTCTCGTTTGAACAACTATAACCTCTTCCCTTTATATATATATATATATATATATATATATAGAGAGAGAGAGAGAGAGACAGATATATAGATATGCATACAGAGAGATATATAGATATGCATATATATATAGATAGAGAGTGATATAGATATGCATATATAGAGAGAGAGTGATATAGATATGCATATATAGATAGATATATAGATATGCTTATATATATATATATATATATATATATATATATAGATACGGATAGATAGATAGATAGATAGATAGATAGATAGATATGCATATATATATATATATATATATATATATATATATATATATATATATATATATATACAGATATATAGATATGCTTATATATAGATAGAGAGAGATATATATAGATATGTATATATATATATATAGAGAGAGGGAGAGTGATATAGATATGCTTATATATATAGATAGAGAGATATATAGATACGCATATATATATATATATATATATAACTGATTAAATAAATTACAAACATTATGTCTGCTTATTTTTAACATAATCCATTCATATTCACGGATATTTTCCGTATGCTAAAATCAAATGATTCAAGAAATACACTGTAACAGTGAAAATCCTTTTATTACCCAAATACTTTCCAGAAAATAAAAGTGATTTTCATTGTTGCAGTGCATTTCTTGCATCATTTTCTTCTAACACACAGAAAAATATTCGAGGATATGAACTGATTATGCTAAAAATAAGCAGACATAATGTTTGTAATTTATTTAATCAGACATGCCTAAAAGAGAATTTGCTGCTTAAATATACAAATATATATATATATATATATATAATAAAAAATTGATTTAAATTATGGTTTCTTCGCAACACAGTAATTACCACGTTTCAAAAACCGAAGCTAAAAACTCCAAATTTAATTATATAATTAAATTATAAGCATTAGTTCTGTTTCATCTTTATTTTAAATCAGTTAATTTATAATATTTACGCTCTGTAAATTTACATTGAGCACATAAGGAAAAAATTAATTATTTTTTTAATAATATGTGGAAATCTCCGCTTTTACCTGAAGACGGTCACGAGACCAGAAACACGTGTAGTAAAATTATGGAAAACAAAGCATAATATTTTTTTCTAAATAAATCCACATTATAACCAAAAATGTTTACGGCACCTCTCTTCTCTTCTTTTTAATATATATATATATATATATATATATATATATATATATATATATATATATAAATATATATATATATATATATATATATATATATATATATATATATATATGTATGTATGTATGTATGTATGTATATATACATGTATATATATGTGTGTCTGTAGTATATATGTAAAAGGGTAAAAGTTTTTATTTTTATTTTTGCTTCTTTTCCCTGTTTCTTCTTTCCACCATTTCTTCTTTTCCTCTTTTAACCTTTCTTTCTTTCCTACTTTTTTTCTTTCCTTCTTTTCCCCATTCCTTCTTTCCACCTTTTCTTCTTTGCTTCTTTTCTCCTTTCCACCTTTCTTTCTTTTCACTTTGATTTCTTTTCTTCTTTTTTCTTTTTCCCTTTTCTTCTTTCCACCCCTCCTTCTTCCCTTCTTTTTTATTTTTGTTTTTTATTCTTCATCGTCTTACCTTATATTTTTTATTCACGCCTTTTTTTCAAATAATTACTTATTCTCAGCATTATTCGATATTTTTACTTTTATGTATATATTTTTTTGTCATCTTTTCTTTCTTCTTGCAATTTTTTTATTCATCTTCTTTATTTTCTTCTTCCTTCCTTAATTATTTTTTTCGTTTTTCTCTTTCTTTTGGATTCTTTCTTCCTCATTTTCTTCACATCACAATATTTCTTTTCTTTCCTTTTTTTCTTTTCTCTTCTCTTTTTTTTCTTTTTAACCTTCTTTATCTTTCTCTTCACTTTAGAGTTCTTCTTCTTCTTCTTCTTTTTTAAACCAGAAGATAGCAGATTTTCCCCCCATTTTTTAAGGAACAAGGTGTCCCTTTTTTTAGATGCAATGACCTAAAGGGAAATAAAATTTTCTCAAACAGATGTTTCCGAGCGATTAACATTTATCCTAGATTCCTGGTACAAGAGATTTTTTTTTAAATACGCTAAAGTTCTTCGAATGAACCCAAAACCTTTGTTTCTTTGTTTGTTTGTTTTTTCAATCTCAAAAGAAGAAATCTTCAGTTTTCTAAACTTCCTCTCTTTTTATTAACATTTTCTTCTTTCACCTTTTCCATGTTTCTTTCTTATCTTTTCTTCTTTCAACTTTTTCTTCTTTTCACCTTTACTTCTTTTTTATTCCTTTTTTCTTTTCTTTTCTTCTTTACACCTTCCTTCATTATCTTCTTTTCCTCTTTTTTTCTTTCTTTCTTATCTTCTTTTCACCTTTTCTCCTTTCCTTTGTTTCACCTTTACTCCTTCTCTTCTTTCCTTCTTTCCCCCTATCCTTCTTTCCACCTTTCTTTCTTTCCTTCTTTCCCCCTATTCTTCTTTCCACCTTTCTTTCTTTCCTTCTTTCCCCCTATCCTTCTTTCCACCTTTCTTTCTTTCCTTCTTTACCCCTATCCTTCTTTCCACCTTTCTTTCTTTCCTTCTTTCCCCCTATCCTTCTTTCCACCTTTCTTTCTTTCCTTCTTTCCCCCTATCCTTCTTTCCACCTTTCTTTCTTTCCTTCTTTCCCCCTATCCTTCTTTCCACCTTTCTTTCTTTCCTTCTTTCCCCCTATCCTTCTTTCCACCTTTCTTTCTTTCCTTCTTTCCCCCTATCCTTCTTTCCACCTTTCTTTCTTTCCTTCTTTCCCCTATCCTTCTTTCCACCTTTCTTTCTTTCCTTCTTTCCCCCTATCCTTCTTTCCACCTTTCTTTCTTTCCTTCTTTCCCCCTATCCTTCTTTCCACCTTTCTTTCTTTCCTTCTTTCCCCCTATCCTTTTTTCTACCTTTCCTTTTTTTTTCTCTTTACCATTACTTCTTTTCTTCTATCCTTTTTTCCCCTCTATCCTTTTTCGGTTTTCCTTTTTTTCTTCTTTCCACCTTTCCTTCCTTTCTTCTTTTCAACTTTCCTTCTTTTCTTTCTTGCACTTTTCCCTTTCTTCTTTTCACCTTTACTTTCTTTTCTTCCTTCCTTCTTTTCTTCTTTTCCCCTTTCTTTCTTTTCATCCTTTCTCCTTTCCTTCTTGTCACTTTTCTTTCTTTTCCTCTTTAGACCATTTATTCTCCAACCACACTTCCTTCCTGCTTACTTATTTCTCGTTTTTTTGCTAATTTCCTTCACTCTATAATCTTTTTAGAACTCGTTCACTAATTTTTCAACCTACTGCTACTTCTTTTTTCGACGCTCAAGTATTATTCCTCTTTTTATTGTTTAACTTCTTCTATTTCTTTTTTTCTTCTTCCTCTTCTTCTTCTTCTTCTACTCTTTTTTCTTCTTTTACTTCTTCTTCTAGTTCTTCTTTTTCTTCTTCCACTTCTTCTTTTTCTTTTTCTTCTTTTCTACTCTTTTTTCTTCTTTTACTTATTTTTCTTCTATTTCTTCTTTTCCTTCTTTTTATTCTTCTATTTCTTTTTCCTCTTCTTCTTTTTCTTCTTCTACTTTTTTTTCTTCTTTTACTTCTTCTTCTTCTATTTCTTCTTTTTCTTCTCCCTCTTCTTCTTTTTCTTCTTCTTCTTCTACTCTTTTTTCTTCTTTTACTTCTTCTTCTTCTATTTCTTCTTTTTCTTCTTCCACTTCTTCTTTTTCTTCTTCTTCTTCTACTCTTTTTTCTTCTTTTACTTCTTCTTCTATTTCTTCTTTTTCTTCTTCTTCTATTTCTTCTTTTTCTTCTTCCACTTCTTCCGCTTCTTCTTTTTCTTCTACTTCTTTTTATTCTTCTATTTCTTCTTTTTCTTCTACTTCTTTTTATTCTTCTATTTCTTCTTTTTCTTCTTCCTCCTTTTCTACTTCTTCTACTTCTTCTCCTTCTTCTATTTTTCTTCTTCTTCTATTTCTTTTTTTTTCTTTTTTTTCTGTTTCTTCTCTTTCTTCTTCCTCTTGTTCTACTTTTTCTTCTCCCACTTCTACGTTTTCTTCTTCTTTTTCTTGTTCCTCCCTCGTCTTCTATTTCTTCTTCCTCTTCTTCTTTTCTTCTACTTCTTTTTATTCTTCTATTTCTTCTTTTTCTTCTTCCTCTTCCGCTACTTCTTCTACTTCTTCTCCTTCTTTTTTCTTTTTCTTCTTCTGTTTCTTCTTTTTCTTCTTCCTCTTCTTCTACTTTTTCTTCTCCCACTTCTAAGTTTTCTTCTTCTTTTTCTTGTTCCTCCCTCGTCTTCTATTTCTTCTTTTTCTTCTTCCTCTTCTTCTTTTTCTTCTTCTTCTTCTTCTACTCTTTTTCTTCTTTTATTTCTTTTTCTTCTATTTCTTCTTTTTTTTCTTCTTTTTCTTCTACTTCTTTTTATATTTCTATTCCTTCGTTTTCTTCTTCCTCTTCTTCTACTTCCTCTACTTCTTCTTCTATTTCTTCTTTTTCTTTTTCTTTTTCTGTTTCTTCTTCTCCTGCTTCCTCTTCTTCTACTTTTTCTTCTCCCACTTCTACGTCTTCTTCTTCTTTTTCTTGTTCCTCCCTCGTCTTCTACTTCTTCTTTTTCTTCTACTTTTTATTCTTCTTCTATTTCTTTTTCTTCTTCCTCTACTGCTACTTCTACTAATTCTCCTTCTTTTCTTCTCCTTCTTCTACGTTTTCTTCTTCTTCCTCCCCCTCTTCTACTTCTTCTTCACCCTCCCAACTTCATTACCACTTTGCATTTGTTTCTTCTTCTTTTTTTTTTACCTCGTCATCCCATAACGCTTCTTCTCATCAACCAACCAAACCTTCTTCCAACTTTTTCCCTTGTCTTCTTTCTTTTTCTTCCTTATCTACTTTCCTACCCTCTCTCCTCTTCCACCTCCTCCTCCTCCTCCTCCGTCAGATTCACCAAACTCTTTCTTTCTATTAATACCTACATTGATTACATTTCCATGACATTACCGTCCAGAAAACTACAAATACTAATTTTAATTTTAATTTACTATCTCTTCTACTTATCATTTCGCGTGTTTTTCTTTCTGGGAGATGACGTCACTGTGTCTGAAATCACGGCCCACGTCTCCTTAGCCCTCCCTTCCCCCCACTGATCGCACATCGTGCCTTGAAATTTATAAGTTTATGTTTATCGCTTTGGACTAATTTTCAACAGAATTGCTGGAGTGTTAATGGGATCTTACGTTCTCTATCTGGCTGAGATTCGGACGTCAAAGTCTGTGATTCTTTCGAGGCCCCTATCCCGAAAACAAGCGAAGATGCAAAAAGGGTCAAAATATTTTCCAAATATTTAGAAAGAGCGAAATAAAAGATAATAAACAGATAATCAGGAATGTACCAAAAGCAGATTTCTTTTTTTTTTAAGAAAAAATGTCGTCTTTCTCTTAACCTCCTCATCAGAGATGTATCGTCGTCGTCGTCGTCATCATCATCATCATCACCACTACCACCATTACCATTATCCTCATTACCATCACCAAAACCACCACCACCACATCATCATCATCGTCATCACCACCATCATCATTATCCTGATCACCACCATCATCATCGTCATCACTACTGCCACCATTACCATTATCCTCATTACCACCACCATCACCAAAACCACCACCACCACATCATCATCATCGTCATTACCACCATCATCATTATCCTGATCACCACCATCATCATCGTCATCACTACTGCCACCATTACCATTATCCTCATTACCACCACCATCACCAAAACCACCACCACCACATCATCATCGTCATCACCACCATCATCATTATCCTGATCACCACCATCATCATCGTCATCACTACTGCCACCATTACCATTATCCTCATTACCACCACCATCACCAAAACCACCACCACCACATCATCATCATCGTCATTACCACCATCATCATTATCCTGATCACCACCATCATCATCGTCATCACTACTGCCACCATTACCATTATCCTCATTTATACCACCATCACCAAAACCACCACCACCACATCATCATCATCACCATCATCATCATCCTCATCACCACCACCACCACCACCACCACCACCACAATCAGTCATTTTTTTACAAATAAGCACTTATCTTGCAAGAGTCAGTCAGTTATGTGCCATGCATGATACACGCCTAGGCGATCATCTATCTTTTGATACATGACTGACGAGGCAGATCTTTTCCCTCAGTAGGTTGCCATTTCTTTCTGCGGTAAACGAGTTGCCATCCAAGTCTATAGAAGCCGGCCTGTCCTGCTATTTACCCATAGTTGGGGGGAGGGATAAGAAGAGGATTCATACTCTTCCCAAGGGTATTAGCATATAAGTGAATGTAATGGATACAACTGGAATTAGGACTTGTCTCTCCGATTCCTCTATCCGAGTAGATATCCATTACTCAGATTCCTCAATACGAGCGACTTATCCATTACTCCACTGAGCCTCCATCAGCAGTAACACATTTTGGAAAAAAAATATTGCCAGCAGTAAAAATTTTGTCAGCATTAAATAACCCATTATGCTTGATATGCCGTAAAACAAACCAAACCAAATCATTATTATCTCCAACACAATTCTTACACACTAATATATTTTTCTGGCTTTAAATAACCTGAAAAGGGTTGATATACCGTAAAAAACAAATCAATCAATTTATCATTCAACACCTCCAATACCAAGCCAGTAATGTTTCAACACCGATCCTGATGAACAGTTGTATGCTCTTTGCCTTGAACATCTCTTGGAACCCTAGATCAAACCAGACCTCAAGTTGAATTCGTATATAAGATCCATCACTAAAGAAATGCGAAAAATGCGAGCAAAATGATGTGTTCTCTCTATCTCACTCTAGAAAATACCCAACTCCTAAATTGAGTATTGCAGCCATATCTAGACTGGAGCTACTCAGTCCTCACTTTCTAGCCTTGACATAGTTCAAAAGTGCTTACACGGCCATGTGAGTGATGAATTATTTTCCATCCTCTATCATCTATCCAGGTGGACCATAGTCGGGATCATCGAGCCAGGGTGAGCAATCCTTTCTTTAGCTCTATTTATTACAACGTTTCAGCCGTTGTACGCTCCGGCCTTCTTCAGATGGTTGGGATGTCGAACTGAACCCTTTATTTTGCTCACTGGGGTAGACTGTTCTAGATCCACGTGTCATGTTTTTAATGGATGTCAACCCAACCACCTGAAGAAGGCCGGAGCGTACAACGTCCAAAAGGCTGCAATAAATATGGTGACAAAGATGAATCAATAGTCCGAATAATGTAAATAGTGTATATAATACCTCACCTCAGAAATATAGACAGATACTGAAGGGGCGAGACATTGTAATAAATATGGCAACAAAGATGAGGACAATAGTCCGAATAATGTAAATAATGTACATAACACCTCATCTCAGAAATATAGACAGATACTTTCTTTAGCTACATACAGTTGTTGAATTCAGAGTTAATTTCTCCTAAACTGGTTGCCACCCAAGGCTATAGATCCCAATTTGTCCTGCTATTTACCCATAACTGGTGAGAACAGGATTCATACCTTTCCTAAGGGTATTAGCACATAAGTGAGTCTAATGGATCAGACTGGAATTCGAACTCGGTTCCATCCTATAAACTCTTTCCTACAAACTAAATATTGCTAGCCTATATTGCTATCTTCAGACTAGCTACATTCTTTAGTTCCAAGAGTCCAAACCTATGCCATGAATACAAGGTCAACTCGTCCTCATTCCCTTCATCTTCCTTTGGTAAGGAGGAGGTTCCACTCAGACAATTTCTTCTGGAGAATTGCTACATTGCGGAACAGACTCCCCGGGGGATACTTCTCTGATTACTACGATCTTAGCCTCTTCAAATTTAGGGTTAAATGTCATATTGCTTATCCTTGTAATATGCATTTCTTACTTCTCATTCAGTGAGAAAAATCCTTATTGTCATATTCACAACGTTTCGGCCGTTGTGCGCTCCAGTCTTCTTCAGGTGATATATGTTGGAATTTCAAACCGAACACTTTATTTAGTCAACGGGGGTAGATTGTTCTAGTTCCACCTGCCACGCCTTTTCTGGATATCTCAGTTCAATTCTCTTTAGTAACTGAATTCTCCAAGTTTTTTGTTCACCTCTGCTGTGGCCAGTTATTGAACACACAACTCCAAATGGATAAAAACGTTGGTTGAAGCAATCCACTGACTTGACCCAAAGAGTTTTGAGTTCAATAAAGGGTAATTTTTGAAATTCCAATGTATATCACCTAAAGCATACAATGGCCGAAATGTTGTGAATATGAAAATAAAGATGAGGACAACAATCCAAACAATGTAAATAGTATAAAAGGAAGAGATAGATTTATGCCTTTCCAAATGGTATTTGTGTGAAAACGAAACAAACAGCTCCATTCAAAATTTGAACCCGGCATGGCAATTCCACTTTCCATGCAGATAGCCTTTATGTTACACACAAAATCCCCGATGAAATGCATATTACAAAAAGAAAAAGATGAGAACAATATACCCTTTATGGCAGTTTTTTTTTTTTTTTAGATAAGAAAATGGCAAAGGGCACATGGCACAGTGGATGAAAGTGTTTGTTGATTGATCCAAAAGTGACTTAACCCTAAGAGTTGTGAGTTCAATCCCTGGAAAGAACAAAATCTTGGAGAGTTATCAAGGGAAATTAAGTAAAATGTGGAATTAGATAATTCTACCCCCGTAAACTACAAAAATTGTTCGGTTTGAAATTCTAACAAATATCACCTGAAGAAGGCCGAAATGTACGACTGAAACGTTGTGAATGTGGCAATAAAGATGAGGACAACAGTCCAAACGATGTAAATAGTGTAAATAGTTACAGTACCTAAACTCAGAGATATAGACAGATCCTGAAGAAGGCCAGCGCGTAAAATGACCAAAACATTGTGAATATGGCAATAACGATGAGGACAACAGTTTGAATGATGTAAATAGTTACAATACCTCATAAATATAGACAAATGAAGAAAATATTATTATGTGCCTTTACACATGGATTTCCATCCTCATCTTCATTGTTATACTCGCAACATTTTGATTGTTGTATTCTCCAGCCATCTTAAGGTGTCTGTTATACTTTGTAAAAACATTGGCTGATAAGATGAATGGAGAAATTAGCATGTATAATAGGTTTGAAAACTTCCAGAGTAGACCCAGCGTAAAGATGAACACCATCTGTGGTCTTAATTAAGAAAGAAAGCATAATTCAAAATTCCACCACCTGGATTCCAAAATTAGTTTTAAGGTTCCAAAATTACACCACTGGATTATCCAGGAGACGCATTTCCTAGTGAATTTAAACATTAGTCTAGACCTATCTGGTTTCCAGGGAATTGTGAGTTCTATCCTTGGGTCGTGTAATGCATAAAACTCACATATGCTGCTTCAGTGAAAGAAATGGACAGTGCAACTGAAAAGTCCTACTGCCCATGTCTAGAGATAATATCATCTAGTTCTCATTTTTAATACAAATCTGCTATTGCTCGCCGTTTTCACACAGTCTAAGTACACATTGCCCAGGCCTGGGATTGAACTCACAATTACTACGTCACCAAATTCGCGAACCAATGTTTTAATCCATGTATTATTAGTTTGAGAATGATCCTTTTCACAGACAAAATGCATGACTTGACAGGTTTTTCTTTTTTACAGTTTGCCAACAGGCGTTAATATGATAATCAATGATGCTTACTTGATTTTTTGATGGAAATTATGCTTCAGTTTTTCAAAGACATCTACCTGTTTGGCACACAAAAGCTGAAAGCCATTGTCCGATGAGTTCTTTGAGGATAATGTCAGCTGGTTCTCCACAAGCGCACAAGAATTTGAAGACACTGAGTCCCAATAACGCAGACGTGGAAAGACTCCGATCATTTGTTTCCTACAAGTGAATTTAGACGAGATGAAAGTGGAAAATATTTCAGAATTTTAGCGAAACATAGCACATGGAAGGAAATGGATGAGAAAGATTGAGATAAATCTACCAATTTGGAAGCGACTGTCTAAATTGAAAGAAAGGTGCAATAGTCTTGGATAACGGTACACAATTCACTGCTTACGGATTTAAAGAATTTTGCAAAATGTTCTCGATTGAACATATTACTAACACACCGTATCAGCAAAGGCTGAAAAGACAGTCTGATGGTTTGTGGGTAATTCTAAGAGCTTTGGAAAAAGCAAGTAATGAAGAATTAAGCGAAGAAACACTACAAAAATTCTTGAATATATCAGATAATGCTGAATCCCAAAACACCATCAGGCATGTCACCAGCAGGAATGATGTTCACAAGAGAAATTAAATTGTTTGATAAGTTTTGCCAGGTCAAAAAAAGAATAAGAACAGATAACAAAAAGAACACCAAAATTTTTCAAAATTGGCAATAAAGTGTTTTTCAGAGTATATAAAAATGGAAAAGAAATGTGGGAAGACAGCATAACAAGGTCACGAATTGGAAAAATGATATTATGGGAAAAAGGAAAAAAATGAGAACACAGAAATGGTTTACTGAAAAAAGACCCATAAGAAAGGAAGAAACTATGTGTTGTGGGGTTATTTTGCAGTGGAGGCTTGTATTTGTACTAAATCGGTCCTAAAATAGGTTCGACATACAAAACGTTAGGAACTTGATATAATAGGTATAACGCAGAGTAATCTTGTTGTGGTCGCTGACTACTTTCGTATTCGACTAACTGTCGACTACTGTCGTCCGACATCGACTAGTATTTAGTCACCCCCACATGAGGGTATCATGTGGCACAAGGCCGGTTTAATGTGGGATCTCCGAGCCCATGGGCTCGGCCAAAAATATACCCTTTGAACCCGTATAAACGGGTTCAGGGTCGGTTTACCTCCCCAAACGAGACTCTGCCCTTCAGCATAGCCTCATTCGGGTTCCTCCCCGCCCGAAGGCAGAGAGTTCAACCGTTCAGCCGGTCGTCCGACATCAACTGACCCTCGTTTCTCTTACTACACCTACTTATATTAGGTGTGAGAGTCTATTAACTAAAGAATAGGTGTGTTTCCCCATAACACTATGGAAGTATTGTATGATAGTTTGGACATACCAACAGCCCAAGAATTCATCAAATATACTAGGATGATTATCAGAAAAAAGAAACATACGAAAAGATTAGAGGTTGGCTCAAAACAAAGGAAATACAAAGTGTTCGGTAAGTGGCAAACTCTCCAGAAAGAGGAAGAGGTGAATACTAAGAAATAAAATATTTACAAATAAAAATAATCTCAAAACTGGAAATGTTGTGGAGTAAATAAGAAAGCCACGTTAATACAAATGAACTAGGCAAGACGCCTTAGATAAAGAACTCCAAGTGAGTCAGGGCAGTCTGTGGCAGTCTGTCCCAGGCTTGAGACAAGACAAGACAAGCAAGACCTCTGCCTTTGTATAGAGGGTGACAAGACCTACCTCTTCGGGCAGAGGATGACTCAGTCGGGTTCTGTCTTCAGATAGAGATTTGACTGAAAAAAACTGACCAGTTCTGTCTCCGGACCCGCTTTTGCAAGGCCTAACTAAATTTTGACCAGTAGCCCGGGGACAAACACTCAGATTCCCAAGGTAAACTTGACCTTGTGTCGAATCTAGTCTGCAGTGGGGCAACCTGTAAATACCAGTCCATCGCAGTCAGGCAATTCAAACACTTTGCTTGCAGAGAGGAACCCAGATGAAGCTATGGCTATGGGCAAGCCCTCGTTTGGGGAGGTAAAAAACTGACCTCGTGTATACTGGGTCTACGGGGAATTTATGCGCCCCACATAAAAATTGGCCTGGTGCCACATCCTGCCTTGTGAGGAGGTTGGTCAAATACTAGTCCGTTGAACTCAATCAGGAGAATTTCTAACAGACACCACAGCAAGTAACCTAAGACATAATATTATAACCGCTAGAAGGGAGTTATAACAGAAGGTTATGTTATCGGACAGAAAAGAAAGAAAGAAAAAAGAAAGCAGCTTATGTTATTGTACCAAAAAGAAGAAAAGATGAGCAAGAAAGAAAGAAAGAAAGAATGTTATGTTATCGGACAGAAAAGAAAGAATAAAGAAAGAAAGAAAGCTTGTTATAAGAAAGAAAGAAAGAAAGAAAGAAAGAAATTTAAGATTGAGTAAAGGAATAAAAATCTTAAAGCAAATGTAAAAAGAAAGCAAGGAAATGAAGAAAATTTTGAACTAAAAACAATTCGAAGCATTTCTTGGGATAAGGCACTAGTAATGAAACATCCTTCATAACCAACACTTATTATCATAAGGTTGGTTGCAATTGTTGCCTTTTTATGAATTCAAAGAAGTTCTATTGCTCAGGAATACAAAAAGGATGGTTTGAGTTTTGAATGCAGTCGTTGCCTACCTCATGTCTTCTTCTTCAGAAGATAAAGGATTTCCATGGAATGCAAATCGCTCCATTTGTTTGCAATTTGAAAAAGCTTTCATAATTTCGGCAAAATCTGAAAGGAAATAAAATTAAAATCAAAGAGACTGATGAAGCTGTGCATTATGGGAAAAAGATTTTATCATTATCTCTTCTTTCAAATGACAAAGGAAATAAGCTACTGGATTACTAAGAGTAATTCTTTCATTTTTATATTATATAAAAATGAAAGAATTACTCTTAGTAGTCCAGTAGCTTATTTCCTTTGTTCCATTTAATCTTTATTTAAAAAAAAAAACTATTATGTAAATTTTTGTAACTTTGTATAATATTTATGCATTACACCCTAATCTTTATTCGGTAAAAATTTCATTGCTAATCATGCATTACTTTTTAAGTAATACACATATTTATGTCTTTGTTGTTTCCGTTCCTTATATTATGGCCACTACTGTATATATAAATACTTATATATATATATATATATATATGCATATTTCATTGAATACAACAGACAATATACTTTTATTTAGTTTTTTATACAATTTCTCATGCAATCTAATAATTTTCTTTCTTTTTGGGTGATAAATTATATAAAAACTGTCCGAATGTTCTTTTTATCCGAGCACTTTCGGCTATACATTTACTCATTTTCAAGGATTTTAGCTGTTAAATAAGAAATAGTTTGTTGTATGTATGTTTTATAAAATGTTTCATTTTTCAAAACACGGTCAAGATATTGTGTCCATGTTCAAAGTTAATATTATTAAGTGTTGTTTTTTTTTTTTTTTGGTTTTTATTAATAAGGCTTCAGACAGTTTTTATATAATTTGAAATGTCCCGGAAACGGGATAGATTTGATCGAAGTAGCTAAGTTGTTTTGGCTACTGTAACCAAGTAGTAGACGGTAGCAGTAATCGACCGATACTCATTGTAGTCGAGGGTAATAGGTGTAGACCAATAGGATAGCCAATGGTGTAGTCCAATGGGCATTGTCATAGACTTAAACTCTGTCATGTCTAGACGTCCATCTGTATTTATGACAGACACCAGCCAATCATATTCCAGTGAGCGGGGAACACAGGTGTATACATATTCCATTATATCATGATTTATCATCCGAAAAGAAAAAAATTATTAGATCGCATGAGAAATAGTATAAAAACCTAAATAAAAGTACCTCATCTGTTGTATTCAATGAAACATGCATGAAAGAGGGACTGCTGCCTAAATACACACACACAAACATATATATATATATATATACTGTGTTATTTGTAAGAATTACTTACCTAGAAGTTGATTGTTGGCTATGTCAATCATTTTCAAAGAATGAACATATTCCATTTGCGGAAGTGCTGAAAGTCTTTAGAAAAAAGAGAGAAAAAGATTTTTTATGAATGCAAAGAACGTACCATTAAGTGTCAAAAGACAAACTGCATGGTCGTCAGCAAAAGTGACAATCCAAGGTGTGAATTACATATGAGGTATATCAACATCAATCAGAAATAGTCATTTAACTGTGTACTGCAGTAAAAGGTGATGGAAAATGAGAGAAAAATCCAGATATTGGGAGTTGTCCCATAAAACAAAGAAAAAAATGTTAAACTTCTGTCCAATATTTAATCTCCGATGTGTCAGCAAATGCAGGACACTCTGCTCACAGATAAAGAAAAAACATAATGCGAAAGACATATCATTCTACCAAAGAATAACACAGACTGTGCATGTGACTAAAAAGGAATTTTTAGACTGAGATTTGAATCAGACGACCCATATTTATTTTTACTTTAAACAGTATGTATTACGTCTATCGGCCTGTGCGTTCAAGAAATCTCAATAAAGAAAATCTGCTCTCCAACAGGAATCAAATCTCTGCCCCACTTTCTACATTAAACCACTGTTTGATCTGGTATGCTTCACCACTCAGCCATGAAGAGTGCCATATTTCAGTAAAATTCTATTTTGCCTTTTGAGGAAAGGACATACTCTTCCGTCCTGGGTATGACGATAAACTACATCCGCATCCTGCATAAGAGGGTAAACTACATCCAACAGCAACGCCTCTGATAAGGAGGTTTTGAGGAGCATGGAACTACCTCTTAATTGCTGGTGTTTCCAGGTCCACCCTGACCTAGGGTAGTAGCTCCTGTTAGGATCCCAGCTATAGGCAAATAGTTAACCCCGAAACTGGGGTCAAAACACTATGAAAGTGTAAAAATAAGTTTTAATAACAGGAAAAACTTTGTAAAAAAATTATTACCAGCAATAAATTTTTTAAGAAAAAACTATTTTGAAAAAAATATTACCAGCTATACATTTTTCAGGAAAAAAAATTTTACCAGCAATAATTTCTTGAAAAAAATTATTACCAGCAATACATTTTTGAAGGAAAAATATTACCAGCAAAAAATTTGATGGCATTAAATAACCCATTGAGGTTGATAGGCCATAAAACAAAACAAACCAAACCTTACAAAGAATATATATTCTATTCATAGTAAAATATTGTAAAAATCTTGTCGGCATTGAAGTGTTGATATGCCGTAAAACAAAACAAACTAAACCAAAGCAAAAGCCAGTCATTGGAAGCCCATAAGGTCAAAGGTTACCTTCTCGGAATATTGATGCACATAAGTTCAAGGGTTATCTTTTCCTGTATACTAATGATCTGCCCAAGAGCATACGTTGAACATTAATGAATATCTATGTGGATAACACAACAGTTTATGTGTGCGTGACTGAGTGGTTAAAACGTTCGATTTCTGACTATGAGACCCGGGTTCAAATCTCACCATAGTTGATTGGTGAGTACTTCCTGATGTTATCAATCTGGAGCAGGTGAACCCAGTGCCTGAAAACCATACCACGGATTGGCCCAAGCGGATGATACATTTTATGGGTGCACGGCTGAGTGGTGAGAAGGTTTGCTTTCTGACCATGTGACCCACTTTCGAATTTCACCATGGTCAATTAGTGAGGACTTCTTGATGTTATCAATCTGGAGGAGGCCTTTCCCAATGTTCGACATCTTTGGAAAGTGCCTGAAAACCATACCATACTTGTGAGGTAAGCACATATTCGTCAAAGGAAGTTAATCTATTTAGTTTTGATGTTCAGATCAATTAGATCACCTGATTCATGCCAGATGTGCAGATTGAGCTCATCACTCGATTCACACCAGATGTCTACATCAAGTGAAGATTTCCAAATGAAATGGGGAGATATGTGAAACAAGTTTGGTGATGAGATAAATTAGATCACATTATCCTTGCAAGATATTCAAGTGAATTGATCCAAACCAGATGTCCAGATCAAGTGAATCACCCTATTAATCTGATGCCCATATCAATTAGATCAACCACTTCAGACCAGGTGTTCAAATCAATTGTGTTGCATAATCAAGACAAGATGTCCAGATCAAATGAATATCAGATCACCAACACCAGACCAGATGTCAGCTGTGCTGTCTGATCAAGTTCAGATATTCAGACTCTACTTTGCCCAAATCAGATATCCAAATAGAGTGAATCATCACATTCATCTGTTACACGTATCAATTAGAGCACCCACTTCAGACCAATTCATAGCATAGCTCAATCAAAACCAGATGTTCAGATTGAGTGAATAACCAGATGCCTAAATCAACATATCCATCTGATGACCATAACAATTAAATTAACCAATCAAAACAAGCTGTTCAGATTAATTAAATTGTCCAATCCAGAATAGATGTCCAAATTGTGCTGCCTGGTCCAAACTAGATATCCAGATAAAATGAATCGCATTACCAAGACAAGAAGTCCAGATCAAAAAAATTTACATTATCTGTCTATATTTCTCAGATGAGGTATTATGTACATTATTTACATTATTCAGACTATTGTCCTCATCTTTGCCGCCATATTTATTACAACGTTTCGGCCTTTCTGTATCTGTCTATATTTCTGAGATGAGGTATTATGTACACTATTTATATTATTTGGACTATAGTCCTCATCTTTGTCACCATATTTATTACAACGTTTCAGCCCTTCAGTATCTGTCTATATTTCTGACATGAGGTATTATGCACACTATTTATATTATTTGGACTATTGTCCTCATCTTTGTCACCATATTTATTACAATGTTTCAGCCCTTCAGTATCTGTCTATATTTCTGAGATGAGGTATTATGTACACTAATTATATTATTTGGACTATTGTCCTCATCTTTGTCACCATATTTATTACATTTCAGCCCTTCAGTATCTGTCTATATTTCTGAGATGAGGTATTATGTACACTATTTATATTTTGAACTATTGTTCTCATCTTTGTCGCCATATTTATTACAACGTTTTGGACTTTCAGTATCTGTCTATATTTCAGTCATTGTAATAAATATGGTGACAAAGATGAGGACAATAGTCCGAATAATGTAAATAGTGCAAATAAATCTTCCCTTTCATCTGATAACCATATCAATTAAATCAAGCACCCCAGAGAACATGTTCAGACCTAGTAAATAATCTTATCATAACCAGATGCCCAAAGAGAATGACTCACCCTTTTCATCTGATGACTGTATAAATTAGATCACCCACTCCTGACCAGATGATCAGATCTAGTAAATCCCCTTATCAAGACCAGATGTCCAAAACAAGTTGATCACCCTTTTCATCAGATGAGGATATCAATTAGACAACACACTCCTGACCAGATATTCAGATCTAGTGAATCACCTTATTAAGACCAGATGTCCAGATAGACTTGATCACCTTATGATGACTAGAGTTCCAAAACAAGTGAATCACTTTTAACCAGGTGAAAATATCAATTAGATCACCACTCCAGACCAAATGATCATATCTAGTAAATCATCTTATTAAGACCAGATGTCGAGATGGACTGAATCACCTTAAGACCAGATGTCCACAACAATTGAATCACCTTTTTTATCTGATGTCAATATCAATTAGATCACCCACTCCAGACAAGATATTCAAAATGATTCTTTTGCCTGATCTATACCAGATGTCCAGATCAAGTGAATCATTTGTTATCACTTGTTGAAGAATGACAATCGGAAAAATATTTGGATTTGAAAATTGAAAAAAAAAATTACCCATTGAAACTTCTAAATTTGATCTAAATTTGTATAACCAAAAACAAAATAGTCAGGAACATTAACATATTCATCTATATAGAAAAGTATTATAAAAAATAAAAACAATGAAAATATATACACTGTACATGTTAAGTATCACTTAGCATCAGACATTGTACATGTAGAACGCATATATTTTCTACTTTGATTTATACTAGACTAGCAGCATGGCCTGGCATTGCCTGTGCTTGATTCAAAAATCGTACGACACATACAGCAATCGCTATCACTTGACTTAAAATATTTTTGCCCTTCCTTACCTTTAAAGGAGTGCCCTTTGCCATGATGATGTTGCTACATGCCTTACTTCTTGCCTATCTCACACTGCGAATTTTTTCTAAGCTCTATACCAAACATTAAATCTGTTACAAAAAAAAGAACTAAACAAAATGAACACAAAACGATCAGCTTTAAAAAAGGACTCATAACTGGAAAAAAACGAATGAAAAAAGAATGTTAACAACAAATACTTTTTCACACCCAACCCAGTTCTGCAGAATCAGAATCAACGTTGAGTTTAAGCAAACGAATGAGCCAATTGGAGTAAAGTGCCATGCAGATTTAAATTTTTCCCACTTGTGACAAATGCAGCTATTTTTTTTTTTTTTTGCATGCTAGCATGCTAGTTAACATTCATGTCAGTCAGCTGTTGGCTCTCACACTGGCCAATAGAATCTTCCTGCCTATTTGTGGCAGGCAGCTATAGGCTCTCACTCTGGCCAGTAGAAAATGGCCACAAACTACATGAAAACTGCTGTAGAAGCATGAAAAAAATCAATTATTTCCCCTATCGATGGGAGTTAGGAAATGCAAAGTTGGTCTGGCCTTCCCACTAACTTGGAGCATGTGCATGTAAATTTTGGTGCAAATCTATTGAAAATTGCGGCCGTGCATTCTTTACACACACGCACACACACACATACACATCCGGCCTTTTATTTATACTAGATCTCAGGTAATTACCTGGTAAGGTATCATACTTAACAGAATGCAAAAGGACAGTGTAATAATAATAATAATAATAATAATAAATGTCTTGATTCTCACCCTAGCATAGCTCTCATTATTTCTGATTTAACTGACTGGAAACTGATTGATACATTTTTATGGCTTATCAACCCTTTGCAGTTTATTTAAAGCCAGAACATATTTTTTTAGATTCTAAGAATTTTTTTTTGAGATAATGGTTTGGTTTGATTTGTTTTATGGCATATCAACCTCAATGGGTTATTTAATGCTGAGAACATTTTTAGAATAGATTCATATGAATAGAATATGTATTCTTTGGTTTCGATTGGCTTGGTTTATTTTGTTTTACGGCATATCAACCTCAATGGGTTATTTAATGCTGACAAGATATTTATTGCTGGTAATATTTTTTTCAAAAATATATTGCTGGTAATCATCATTTTCTTCAAAAATTCATTGCTGGTAAAATATTTTATAAAAATGTATTGCTTCTATTAAAACCTATTTTTACACTTTCATAGTGTTTTGACCTCAGTTTGGTGGTTAACTATTTGCCCACAGCTGGGACCCTAACAGGTACTACCACCCCAAGGGAGAGTGGACTTGAGAACACCAGCAATTAAGAGGTGGTTCCATGCTCCTCAAAATGTCCTGCTCAGAGACCTTGCTGTTGGATGTAGTTTATCGTCTTACCCAGGATGCAGATGTAGTTTGTCTTACCCAAAACACAGATGTAGTTTATCATCTTACTCAGTCGGTAGTTAGTGATAGAAGTCTTACTATTTAAAGAAGATGTCAATTCATACTTTTCTCAAGGAGTTTAGCTAAGTGAATATAACCAACCCAATGAGAATTGGAACAAGGTTCTATGATTAACAATTCAAAGTCATTATACCATCCACACATCAAGCTTACAGCAACTGGTATTCCCAAGCAGTCACCCATCTAGGTACTGACCAGGCTTGATGTTGCTTAACGTCAGTGATCATACATGAAATAGTGTTTCAGAATTGGAAGTGTTAATGCATAAATGTCTTGAGATAGGCTACAGTAAAGATCCCATTTACTAACACAGATATGCTTGTGTGTCACCTCACCTTAACAAGTTGGGCGTGTCCATTACAGACTGATGTACTGTGCAACAGTATCCACAAGCAAGAGTAGTCAGGGACCATAATAACGATGCACTGAGGGTTGATTTTAAATATAAAAGATGAGGCAGCCAGAGCAATTTGGGAGATTTGGGAACATTGTCAATGAAAGATGTTCTGAGTGGCGTTGGTCACCCAACATGAAGGTATTTCTAACTGCAAGCATATTTGTTGCTTTTATCAAAACCCATTAACACATTACACATATTTGGCTATGATGCATGTGCTTGATATACACCCTTAGCCGACTGGGTGCTATAATGGATATATTGGGCCTTGTATATTTGTACTCCAGCATTATGCTGTTAGTGGGCTGCTTGCTCACTTAATAATAATAACAATGGCTATTCTTACCTGTTTTGTCCCAAATTAAGAATTCGGAGAAGCGGCAACCAGCATTCTGACAGTTCAGTCAGAGAAGATAAACAGTTGTCTGATAATTGCAAGTCTTGCATCAATACATGATTCTTGAGATTTGGGGTCTGGAAAATTAAGAAAAAGTAAAACTGGTGAGTGTCCATGCAAGTAACAAGCTCTGTTGATTATCGTTCTTTCAAGCCATGCCCTTTTTCAAATAATTTTTTCTCTTCCGCACTCTCTCTTTCTCTCTATCTCTGTCTATTTTTTGTTCTTACTGTCTTGTATCCCCCTCTCACAATCTCTACTTCTTTCTCTTTCTCTCTGCTTTATTCTCTTTTTTTCTCTCTTTCTCTCCATGTTTCCTTTAGTTCTTCTCATGTGCTCACTATTATTCTCTCTCTCTTTCTCTCTGCTTTATTCTCTTGTGCCTTCTCCCTATATCTCTCTTTTTTCTCTCTTTCTCTCCATGTTTCCTTTAGTTCTTCTCATGTGCTCACTATTATTCTCTCTCTCTTTCTCTCTGCTTTATTCTCTTGTGCCTTCTCCCTATATCTCTCTTTTTTCTCTCTTTCTCTCCATGTTTCCTTTAGTTCTTCTCATGTGCTCACTATTATTCTCTCTCTCTCTTTCTCTCTGCTTTATTCTCTTGTGCCTTCTCCCTATATCTCTCTTTTTTCTCTCTTTCTCTCCATGTTTCCTTTAGTTCTTCTCATGTGCTCACTATTATTCTCTCTCTCTATTTCTCTCTGCTTTATTCTCTTGTGCCTTCTCCCTATATCTCTCTTTTTTTCTCTCTTTCTCTCCATGTTTCCTTTAGTTCTCATGTGCTCACTATTATTCTCTCTCTCTTTCTCTCTGCTTTATTCTCTTGTGCCTTCTCCCTATATCTCTCTTTTTTCTCTCTTTCTCTCCATGTTTCCTTCTCACATGCTCACTATTATTCTCTCTTGTCTCTCTTCATGGTCTCACTTTCTTTCTTATCACTGTTTCTATAGTTACCTTTTTTCTTTCTTTCATGCACCCTTTCTTATTCTCTCTCTCTTTTCTTCTCATTGTCACTATGTCTTTCTCTCTCTATCTTTCTTTCCTTCTCACTGTATTGATTTTGTACCTTTCGTTTCCTCTTCATTGCTTCTTTCTCTCTCTCCCTTTTTTTATTTGCTTCTTTTTCATTATCTCTATCATACCCTCTATTTACTATCCTTCTCACGGTCTATTTATCTCTCTCCCTGCTTCTCTCACTTTTCCATTATCTTTCATTCTCATCGTTTCTCTTTCTTTCATTCTTTCTCTCCCCACGTTTTCTGTTTCTTATTTTCTTTCTTTTTCTTTTATATATATATATATATATATATAAATCTTATGCTTTGTAAATTCACACACTTTATAAAAGCATTTATCTATCATCTACAAGATTGGTTTGTTACATTCACTTACACACAAATACCCTTAGAAAGGGTATGGATCCATCTCTTCTTCAGCCAGCTATGGGTTGATAGCAAGACAATCTGGGCCCTATAGCCTTGG
Source organism: Acanthosepion lycidas (assembly GCA_963932145.1). Lineage (NCBI taxonomy): Eukaryota > Metazoa > Mollusca > Cephalopoda > Sepiida > Sepiidae > Acanthosepion > Acanthosepion lycidas. Next base: position 54,824,125 of record OZ010611.1, read on the forward strand.
TTGTCAACCAGTCTAACACAGAAAAAAATGACAGCCTATTGTGGGAAATCACCTGTCTACTCAGTTAATAATTGAAAGAGACATGATCCTCGCACGCGTGTATCCCATATGGCGGTTGACTATATCAACAAATAACAATAAACATCATATTATGAAAAGAAAAACAAAAGTCAACCAATTTTTTTACCTCAATCAAGTTATTACCAGAAACGTCCAATGATCTCAAAAGGCAGAATTTTTCAATGTCCGTTACATACTGTAATTGATTATGTGAAAGATCCAATGTTTGTAGTTCCACTCCCCCAACCTGCAAGCCTGAAGTACTAACAAGTTGGTTGTGGCCAAGTAGTAAAGTGTGTAACCGTCGAAGGGACTGCAAACCAGATCCTAAATGTTAAGAAAGAAATGAAAAAGAAAAATATGGTTAATAAGAATAAATACCATATATATTTGCATATCATATGACCTTGATGACTTAAAATTGATGCTAATTTGACTACAGTAAATGAATAGTTTGGTCAATGGCATAGCCAGACCCAGCAGTACCTAGACTAATTTTATATCTCATGTATAATGTGACCCTCTTAAAATTAGCTTCAAAATTGTTATCAAAAGTCACATGATACACGAGTATATACAATATATATGTATATAGCATATACAGTGGCCAAGAAATGGGGGACGAGTTTAATACTAAATAACAATATAACACTGATCCCCCACTTTCTATCATTCTTTCAGTTGATTACCTATAAGGATGTTTTGGAATTTTATCAATGGATCTATTATGGCCAAGAAATGGGGGATGTGCTTAATATTAAAGAACAATACAAAACTGATCCCCCACTTTTTACCTTCCCTCCCTTTGATTATAAGTATTTTTTAGTTACCATATATACTCACGTATCATGCAACTCATGAGTCTCTGATCAGGAGATTTTGAGGATCATAGAACCACCTCTTAATTGCTGGTGTTCCCAGGTCCACCCTGACCCGTGGTGATAGCACCTGTTAGGGTCCCAGCTATGGGCAAATAGTTAACCCAGAAACTGAGGTAAAAATAGGTTTTAATACCAGAAATACTTTGTAATAAAAAACAAATTATTACCAGCAATAATTTTTGAAGGAAAAATTATTATCAACAATACTTTAAAAAAAATACCAACAATATAAACAGTTATACATTCTTTGAAAAAAAATTACCAGCTGTAGATTTCTTCAAGGAAAAATATTCTTAGAAATAGGTTTTTGAAGAAAATCATATTACCAGCAAAAAAAATTTTGTTGGCATTATATAATCCATTGTGGTTGATATGCTGTAAAGCAAAACAAAACAAACATGCAACCCTTGAAGACCTAATTTTGAAGCTAATTTGACTACAGTAAATGGATAGTTTGTTCAATGGCATAGCCAGAACCAGCAGTACATATACTAATTTTATATTTCATGTATAATGTGACCCTCTTAAAATTAGCTTCAGAATTAGGTCTTTAAAAGTCACATGATACACAAGTATATACGATATATATGTATATAGCATATACAGTGGCCAAAGAATGGGGATGTGTTTAATATTAAAGAACAATACAAAATTGATGCCTCACTTTCTATCATCCTTTCCTTCAGTTATTTATAATTTTTTTTTTGGGGGGGGGGGGGAATTTCAACTATGAATATACCATGCTCAAAAAATGGGGGATGTGTTTAATACTAAAGAACAATACAAAACTGATCCCTCACTTTCTATTATTTCATTTGATTACCTCTAAGGATGTTTTGGAATTTCATCTATGAATCTACTATGGCCAAGAAATGGGGGATGTGCTTAATATTAAAGAACAATACAAAACTGATCCCTCACTTTCTATTATTTCATTTGATTACCTCTAAGGATGTTTTGGAATTTCATCTATGAATCTACTATGGTCAAGAAATGGGGGATGTGCTTAATATTAAAGAACAATACAAAACTGATCCCCCACTTTTTACCTTCCCATCCTTTGATTATAAGTATTTTTTAGTTACCATATATACTCGCATATCATGTGACATTTGATGACCTAACTGTGAAGCTAATTTGACTACAGTAAATGGACAGTTTTGGTCAATGGCATAGCCAGGACCAGCAGTACATATACTAATTTTATATCTCATGTATGATGTGACCCTCTTAAAATTAGCTTTAGAATTAGATCTTCAAAAGTCACATGATAAACAGGTATATACAGAAAACATGTTTTGTCATTATGGCATGTATTATTCTGTCCAAATTATTTTGATAAGGAGTCATCAATACTTACATTATTTACAGATGGACTATTGTCTTTAAATTTATTAGTATTTTAGGGTTTACCCCACCCAGCTTCACCAAAATCGCCCATTAGGCAGTGCTATTTAAGTCTATAAAAAGGCAAACATTTCCTTCTCTTTCTCTTTTTTTACTTCTCACTCAAAGATATAGCAGCTCATAGATGAGAACGCCTGCTGAGGTAGATTTCTTTCCACCAATCGATTTTGCTATTGAACTCTCTCAGTGTTATAGTGAGACACACCTATTCTATAGTTAATAGACTCTCCCACCTATAATAAGTAGGAGTACTAAGAGTAACAAGTCAGTCGCTCAGTGGGTCAGTCAGGCTGACCGGTTGAACTCTCTGCCTTCGGGCGGGGAGGAACCCGAACGAGGCTACGCCGAAGGGCGGAGTCTCTTTCTTTAGAGATAAACCGACCCTGAACCCGTTTATACAGGTTCAAAGGGCATATTTTTGGCCGAGCCCATGGGCTCAGAGATCCCACATTAAACCGGCCTTGTGCCACATGATGCCCTCGTGGGGGTGGTGACTAAATACCATCGCTCAGTGGGGCAGTCAGTCGATGCCGGACGACCGTTAGTCGGATACTAAAGTATCAGCGACCACAACTAGATTTCTCTGCGTCATTACCTATTATATCAAGTTCCTAACGTTTTGTACGTTGAACCTATTTTAGGACTGACTTAGTACAAATACAAGCCTCCACTGTGAAACCACTCCATAACACTCAGACACATACATCCACACACATGTGGATCACACATGCTTGTTTCACACACACACACACACACACAAGCACATTCTAAGAGGTAGTTTGAATGTCTTTTCCTTTGATTTAAATTGTGTACAGATATAATTCCTTTTGCTAGCAACACAAATTGTCATTCATTTTAAACTCACTTTTTTTTTTATTATTTTTACCTGGACTCACATGAATCCCTTTTACTCTCAAAGGGGCTTGCCAATCTAAATAACCCCACAGGGAATTTTGAACTGACCCCTTTCTTCTTAATCTACACAGCTAAGTCTTAGTACAGTGACCATGTCTAATGATATCTTTTCTCATTCTTATTTAGTACAGGTCAGTTGGTTTGTGGAACCGACTCCCAAGATGATGCTTCCCCAATCTCCACAAATTTAACCTGTTCAAGTCCAGAGTCAACTGTTACCTTCTCCATATATCTCCAACAACTGTGCCTCTTACTCTTTAACCCTCTACCTTGTGTGATTCTTGGATCTTGTACATCATTGTAAAAAAGGTGCTTGCTGATCCAAATAACCCCCAGAAAATTTTGAACTGACCCCTTTATTCTTAATCTACATGGCTAGGTTGTTCTTAGTCCAGTGACAATGTCTTAGGATATATTTTCTCATTCTTATTTAATACTGGTCAGTTGGTTTGTGGAACCGGCTCCCAAGTGGATGCTTCCCCAATCTCTACAATCTTAACCTGTTCAACTCTAGGGTCAACCATTATCTTCTCCACATATCTCCAATAACTGTGCCTCTTACTCTGTAATCCTCTAACTTTAGTGACTCTTTGGTCTTGTACATCATTTTTTTAAAAGTTATTGCTCTCCCCAGTTTCTCCTAAATTCAAGAACACCCTGCCCATCCCAGAGATTGATCTCACAACTACATCCCCACCATTTGGTGAAATTGTAGTTGTTTGTAGTAATTTTCCATGAATTTGGTGAAATAGTAATTGCGAGTTCAATCCCTGGATTGAGCAGTGTGTTGTTGAAAATAGAGCAAGCCAAGATATTCCCAGAAAGATGTTTGGAAGCCATCAAGTGTTGTGCTAGCACAAAGTCACAAGTCAGCATGACAGTTGGTTTGAGCATATTGGTATTGTTCCAATCGTTGATCATGAAAGATGCTCTCTCTTCCAGAAACTTAACTAAGATCCACTGAGCATAGTGCCAGTATAAGCCACAGGTGGGCTTTGTGAATGCTGACTGATTGATTTTCTATGGCTTATCAAACCTCTGCAGGTTATTTAAAGCCAGAAGATATTGTGCCTGAGCAAGCATCTTCAATAGGGATTGGCTAGCTGCCCTAATAGACAGGTATCATTGAATAAGAGTGGCCAGCTATTATATATGTGTACATGTATGTATGTGTGTGTGTTTTAATTATAATAGCAGATGCCTTTTTTCGAAATTTTCAAATGAATAAATCCTCAATTCTAAACAAAGTGGCTTCTGTCGGCTATTCAGTAGATTTTGATGAAAGGAAGTGAACACTGAAGCTGTTGTGCAAACATTGTTTAAAAAAATGAAAGTGATAGCTTAGATTTCTTTTATCTTTTGACAACTGATTTACATTGATAGCTGCAACTGGCCTTCTTTTAATGATTTGGTTGATGATACAATGATGCATTTCATACCCAATGACCGTATACAACAGTAGCACACACAGAATTAAAACAGAACTCTTATAATTAGATTACTATATCATTCATACACACATTAATACCTACTCAACATATATATATATATATATATATATATGGCTACTTGTATTTTTAGTCCTACATATTGGTGTTGCTATTTATATTTTAAACAAAAACGTTTATTATTTTTTCTAATAGTAAAATATTTGTATATTTAATTTCGTTTTCCAGTGAATATTTATATTTTGAACAGTGTAGAAGTTATTAAAAATATAAAAGGATTCATGATATATGTGTGTGTGTGTGTGTGTGTGTGTGTGTGTGTGTGTGTGTGTGTGTATATTTTATATATATATATATATATAAATAAAAAGAAAGAACAATAAGATATATAATCCGGTGTTCTTATAGATATTTTTATTTTTACAAAATAGTGCTCAATGTAAATTTACAGAGCATTAATATTATAAATTGATTTATTTAAAATATGGGTTTTTTTCGCTACACAGTTCTAACCATGTTTCAAAAATGGAAGCTAAAAGCTACGAATTTAATTTTGTAATTAAATTAAAGACATTAGTTCCATTTCATCCTCAAGCAAATTTTTGAGTAACTTTTAAAATTACTGGGTTTTAGAAACACAGCTAAAATCATAATTCACGTTTCCAAGGTTACAGATAAATCTACTTCAACTGGACAAGGGGTGTCTGGGTGTTCATTATGCCTGTATTATTGTATCCGTTATTAGCTACGTTTTGGTAAGGGGTAGGGATGTATTTTTCAATGAAATCTGACATCCGTTGAATGCATGTCGTCTGGATTTTTTTAAAATTTATTGTTAACGGCAAAAAAATTCTTACGACATTTTTTTCTATTTGTAAATTTGTCTATATTATTTAATGAAACATGTATGAATATATATATATATATATATATATATATATATATATATATGTATGTATATCTTTGAGTGTGCTTGTGTATCTCTAGCTAGCCACTTGTATCTTGAGTATACCTGTCTGCTAGTGTGGTTAGCTAATCACATAGGTACATTTATGCTTTAACATCTATTAATCTAACCTGTGCTTAATACATACCTCACTAATGAAATGTTACTGTTTCTGGGAGAAAGTGCACAAGATGGCATGATCAGTAATTAGACAAGTCCTCGTAAGCTTGAATCATATTGGTCACAGTAAATTGCTGACTCCCTGATAGTACAACTATTAACAGCTCGTGAACTGTTTTGTCTATCCAATTTAATTCACAAGGCTAAGGTCAATGCCTTATTTCCTTGAAACAATTTACTGACGCTACTTCAGGTGTGTAAATTTGTGAATAAATTCCTTATCTTGTTTTGTTGACCCTAGAAGACTAACCATCAATTAAAGTTACACCACTACTAACCATTGGTATATCGTACCCGATTTTGAAAATATAAAAAAAAAAAAATTAAAGATAAATCTTTACTTGAAATATTTTACATGCAGGCACTTCAATCTTTGTACTTTGAGTTAACATTAATAGAAACTGAAAAACTTATTTAGGTAAGAAAATCAGGTACTGAAAATTGTAATTAAAAACAGGAAAATTTGTGCTGGGTACTATATACCCATGGTTATTGTTCTAGGGTTAAAATTACCTGTGTTTCCTCATCATTATAATCCTTCATTAATCTTCTTGGTGTGGGTAAATCAACTGTTCATTTTAACCCCTAAGCCCCACACTACTATAGCTATTCACTAGAAACTTTTTCCGTTCACTAAAAATCCACATATACAATTCTCATTCATAGAGTGATGGCGCTGTAACTCATCCCAGATGTCTAATATCTGTGGACGAGGGGAATAACAACATTTATACAATTAAAATTCCCCAATGTTATTTACAATGAATAAAAGTATTTACAAAAAAAACAAAAAAAAGGATTGTTATTATTAGAACACCCACAATCTCATTGTCGTAGGGGGAAAAAACAGTTAATTGGCCGAAAATAATAAGGCAAGATTAAAAAACAATAATAAATGTTTACATAAATACACGCCCATTGAGGCACAGAAATCTGTCAGCTTATAGGAAATGGGTTGATAATTAAGCTAAAAAAAGGATATTTTTTAAAATAAAACATGGCCAATGAGATGTGCCCTGTAACCAAGATTTAAGAAAAATTATAAACTAAAAGAAATAAAACTGAACCATTCACAGACTTGACTAACATTTGAACAATTCAAATGCCTAAAATCCTTCTTACCAACCAATCTCCAAATGCCATTCTATGTCAGCATCTTTCACTCAACACAAGCGTGCAACAGACACCTACCATTCAATATATTTTGCGGTAGAGATCCTGTGATACTCTTATTTATGTAGGCTCAATATATAAGCAATTGCAGGTAGTGAAGAAAGAGGGAAAACAAACCATTCCCACTTTTTCTTTAGGGCTAAAGAACAAAACAGAAAAGCTTTTCGCAAAAAAAGACATTGTAAGGTTTTAGATAGAACCCCTTGCCTTGCAAGTTAGTACCCTTTGCACAGTCAGCAGGTTAACCAAAGGAATTAGTGCTTTTGGCATAGTTAGAGAATTAGTCTGATCCTGAGAAAGCATTGGAACAAGACATGCTGTGACCAATATCCAGATTCACACTAATGTGGAACAAAAAATATTCCTAGGGCCATATCCTTGGCTCTACTTTGTTTTTAATTTTTATTAGTGACCTTTCTGATGGCATCAGTCTTCAACTCTGTAAATATGCTGATGACACAACTATTTACTCTTGTCGTAATAGTAAATCTGATCAGTCCAACATGGTCAAATTGGCAGCTGATATCCAAAACAAACTTCAGTCTGTTGTTAACTGGGGCAAAGAATGGCTTGTTGATTTTAACACCTCCAAAACTAAACTGCTCCTTATTAATCTACTAAGAAACCCCTTTCTGTCTTCCATGAACATGGCCGATGCTAACCTCCAAGAGAATGGCTCACTGTGCCGTCAAAGGGTAATATTCTCGGCTGATATGGAGTGGAAAGACTATATTGAATCCATTGCTTGGTCTGCTGCTAAGAAAGTTAGTTCACTATGTTGTGCTAGACAATTTTTCTCTCTAGAATTTATCTTGCATATCTATTAGTCTACCAATCATCCATGCTTAAAATATTGCTGCCACATATGGTCCAGTGTTCTTTTTATACATCTAGAGATCCTTGATAAAATCCAAAGAATCTGCAATATTATTGGGCTTGATCTGCCATCTCAACTTCAGTCACTTTCCCAATGCCATAAAGTTGACTTCTTGTGCTTTTTCTATAAATACTTTCAATGTGACTGTTTTGAAGGGCTCTTTATTTACGATACCTAGACTTTATGAATTTAAGTTCAATACTAGACTGGTGATGAGGTCTTACCAATTTACAGTTGAGTTGATTTGATATAACCATAAGTTCTATGCTAACAGTTTCTTTTCTCAAACTTTACACTTGTTGAAATCCCTTCTGGCTTTCTACTTTTCAGTCAACTTTAATCTTCAAAAATTTAAATGCAATGACAATCACTATCTACTGTCTTCCTGATTACTCTTCTTTTGTTCTTACTCCTTAGTAATGTTTCTGTTTTTTAATACTTCTGCACCCAGTAACCCCTTCTGTCTTAGTGGCCTTTTGCTTTCCAGTAAACTTTAATCTTCAAAAATTTAAATGCAATGTCAATTGCTATCTACTCTCCTCCTGATTACTCTTCTTTTGTTCTTGCTCTTTAGAAATGTTTCTGTTTTCTAATTCTTCCACACCCAGTAAGCCCTTCTGTCTTAGTGGCTTTACTGCCTTGCTTAGGGTGATTATGATTTAAAAAATTGTAACCATGAATCTCACCTCAACTTAAATGTAGTAATCATTTTGATTACAACCCTCACTTACTGTAAATACTATATGTATGTCATGTTTTGTTCTTGTTTTTTCATTGTTACTGTTTATAAAATTGATAAATGTATTTTGGCACCCCTCTTTTCATTTCCCTTTGGTATTTCATATCTTTTTGGGAACACTTTGTGGTAGGGAGCTGTTATAAATTAGCAACCCAACAAAAACTAAGCAAATAGCACAACATTCTTAAAACATATATGCAACCTCAAAAATAATATGTTTGAAATACAGGTAGGCGATCTTTCCCTTTTAATGAGAGGATGTAGAAAGATTACAACTAGGAATTCATTTTGTCTACTGGGTCCTGTCTTTAGTCAACATCTGCTGAAGAGAGAATGAGAGGTTTATTGTTTTCTTTTCCATTTATCAGGCAGAAGATTGTTTACATATGGATCGATATTTCACCCTAGAATCCAGACATCACTCCTCAGCACTCTACCTAATGCCAAAACATACAAGGGTCAGCTGAAAAGTTCAGAGGCTAACCAAGATATTCTCATAGAATGTGACCAAATGAGGTATATTTTTTAACATAACTTAATTTTTTGCTGATGTGTTTTGTCTTCCGACATTTACAAGGCAAAAATGAAATGTTTTTGTTATTATAATTACATTAAAAGATACAAATTTTAAAACAGAGAGAGACGCTTCTGTGTAATCCTCTTTCTGATTAATGTAAATTTCCTTTATACTAAGAGATTTTGTTTCTTTCCATGTCAATAATATAGTTAAATTCCCAGATCAATTCTGTTGAATTTAATGTAGCTATTATATAACAGCAAAATCATTTCAATTTCATTTTTGCTTTGAAAAAGTTGGAAGATGAAACGGGTCGGGGAAAAATTAAGATTTTTTTCCAATTGTCATTTTATACAAATTTGTCTTGTCCACAGAATTAATCTGGGAATTGAACTATATATATATATATATATATATATATATATATATATATATGGGGGGGATAATAAATATGCATATCCCTCACTGCTAGTGTGACTCTGAGTTTCATGCATGATACAAACTTCAGGTGTTGAGTATGAATGAGTGTTGAGTATCTTCAGGTGTTTGAGTATGAACTGGCTATTATCCAATTTCAATTATAACTATGTTGGCACAGTTATATATTACGCTAAGATTACAGTTTTTTTTTAATTTTCAAATTATATTTGGTAATTAAAATAAGCGAGAATTATATATGTATGCAAAAAAAGAGAATAATTAAAAAATTATATTTTTCAGCGTTGAAAATTCATATTTTAATTTATTTTTTTATTTTTTCAATTAAATTAATTAACTTGTTCTTATTTAAATAAAAAACATAAATTTATATTCAAAATAAAAAAAAATAGTAATTTACATTCAAAGCTTCAACTAACAATTGGACAATTTTGCCGTTGAACAATTTGTACATTTTTGCTGTTTTACCCAGTATATATAAATATATATATATGTGTGTGTGTTACTAATAGACAAATTACTACTCTGAGCTTCATGAAATCTCAGCCACTCTTCAGAAAACTTGATGTTGAAGAGTATTATTATTTTTATTATTAATATTTTATCTCTTGATATTGATAACTATAATTACAAAAAATGCTTATGTTAAACACATCATCTACAGTATTAACTTGGTCAATCAAATAAAAATAAATTTAAATATTCAGCTTATGTTTTCCTACTCGGTGTTTGGCAGTCATGTTATCCCAACATGAGGGGTGTAATAGTAAAACTGAATTTATTTACAGAAATCAAATATTTTTTTAAAAGCAATTTTACTTAGTTTTGGTTAAAAAGGTGCTAATTATTTATAACAATCTGTTCTAAATTTGTTCATTCTTACTTACATTATTTTGTGATAGATAGATAGATGTGAACAGACACAGATAGATAGATAGATAGATAGAATAGATAGATAGATAGATATGAACAGAGATAGATAGATAGATAGATAGATAGATAGATAGATAGATAGATAGATAGATAGATAGATATGAACAGAGATAGATAGATAGATAGATAGATATGAACAGAGATAGATAGATAGATAGATATGAACAGAGATAGATAGATAGATAGATAGATAGATAGATAGATAGATAGATAGATATGAACAGAGATAGATAGATAGATAGATAGATAGATAGATAGATAGATAGATATGAACAGAGATAGATAGATAGATAGATAGATAGATATGAACATAGATAGATAGATATGAACAGAGATAGATAGATAGATAGATAGATATGAACAGAGATAGATAGATAGATAGATAGATAGATAGATAGATAGATATGAACAGAGATAGATAGATAGATAGATAGATATGAACAGAGATAGATAGATAGATAGATATGAACAGAGATAGATAGATAGATAGATAGATAGATATGAACAGAGATAGATAGATAGATAGATATGAACAGAGATAGATAGATAGATAGATAGATAGATATGAACAGAGATAGATAGATAGATAGATATGAACAGAGATAGATAGATACATAGATATGAACAGAGATAGATAGATAGATATGAACAGAGATAGATAGATAGATAGATAGATATGAACAGAGATAGATAGATAGATATGAACAGAGATAGATATGAACAGAGATAGATAGATAGATAGATATGAACAGAGATAGATAGATAGATAGATAGATAGATAGATATGAACATAGATAGATAGGTAGATAGATATGAACAGAGATAGATAGATAGATAGATAGATAGATATGAACATAGATAGATAGGTAGATAGATATGAACAGAGATAGATAGATAGATAGATAGATATGAACATAGATAGATAGGTAGATAGATATGAACAGAGATAGATAGATAGATAGATAGATATGAACAGAGATAGATAGATAGATATGAACAGAGATAGATAGATAGATAGATATGAACAGATATAGATAGATAAAACATGCTGGCTCCTTTCTAGTTTCCCATGCGAACATTACCTGCAGAGCAAATTACCACCTGTCAATTGATGTATATATTGTTTGCTTGCCGAAGCAAAACATTTATTATTCATACGCCCCTGATCTGGAGCCATCACTTTTCTTTGCAAGCTATCAAGGCAAGAAGGTTAACTCAAGTTATTAGTGTGGAAGGAAAACTTCATTTAAACCAATTCTTGCCAAGCTTCCAAAAATTGCTACGACCTTGAATGTGAGAGAAATCCCCACACTTTGGGGCCAATCACAAGGTTCTGGTCTTCATTTTCTCTAGCTTGTAATTTTTATATATTAAAAACTAAGTTCTTATCTATCTTCATAGGCTTCTATAGGCCAAAAGATTGAGACCACCTTCTGGATTTCGGAGAATTGCCTAAAGACTGATGGTTTTGTTCTTTTTTCAAAACTACTTTACCAACTCATTTTGGGTCAGAAGGACTTTTGTCTTCTTTAAGGTTTTTATCATATATTCAAATAATATATTGTGAAATGAAAGCTATGTTGAACAGACACACTTCCAATTCATTTCATATTAATAAGGACTCTATCCTTGGAACTATTATGTTCCTTATTTTCATCAATGATCTTCCTGATGTCATCAGTTCCCAAAAAGGTATTCATGAGAATGACAAGGTAATTTACTCCTGTCTTAGTAGCAAGTCTGACAGATACAACAAATAAAGATCTACGAATCAGTGACTGAACTGGAATAAGGAATGACTTGTAAATTTTAATCCCTCAAAAACAAAACTGCCTTCATTTAATCACCATGGAAAACAATTCCAAAAAGGTCTTCCAATCAGTGGCTGAACTGGGGTAAGGAATGGCTTGTAAATTTTAATCCCTCCAAAAGAAAACTGCTTTCATCTAATAACCATAGAGAACAATTCCAAAAAGGACCTATGATCAATAGTTGAACTGGGGTAAGGAATGGCTTGTAAATTTTAATCCATCCAAAAGAAAACTGCTTTCATCTAATCACCATAGAGAACAATTCCAAAAAGGACCTACGGTCAATAGTTGAACCGGGGTAAGGAATGGCTTGTAAATTTTAATCCATCCAAAAGAAAACTGCTTTCATCTAATCATCATAGAGAACAATTCCAAAAAGGACCTACGGTCAATAGTTGAACCGGGTTAAGGAATGGCTTGTAAATTTTAATCCATCCAAAAGAAAACTGCTTTCATCTAATCATCATAGAGAACAATTCCAAAAAGGACCTACGGTCAATAGTTGAACCGGGGTAAGGAATGGCTTGTAAATTTTAATCCATCCAAAAGAAAACTGCTTTCATCTAATCATCATAGAGAACAATTCCAAAAAGGACCTCCGGTCAATAGTTGAACCGGGATAAGGAATGGCTTGTAAATTTTAATCCATCCAAAAGAAAACTGCTTTCATCTAATCATCATAGAGAACAATTCCAAAAAGGACCTCCGGTCAATAGTTGAACCGGGGTAAAGAATGGCTTGTAAATTTTAATCCATCCAAAAGAAAACTGCTTTCATCTAATCATCATAGAGAACAATTCCAAAAAGGACCTCCGGTCAATAGTTGAACCAGGGTAAGGAATGGCTTGTAATTTTAATCCATCCAAAAGAAAACTGCTTTCATCTAATCACCATAGAGAACAATTTCAAAAAGGACCTCCGGTCAATAGTTGAACTGGGGTAAGGAATGGCTTGTAAATTTTAATCCCTCCAAAAGAAAACTGCTTTCATCTAATAACCATAGAGAACAATTCCAAAAAGGACCTATGATCAATAGTTGAACTGGGGTAAGGAATGGCTTGTAAATTTTAATCCATCCAAAAGAAAACTGCTTTCATCTAATCACCATAGAGAACAATTCCAAAAAGGACCTACGGTCAATAGTTGAACTGTGGTAAGGAATGGCTTGTAAATTTTAATCCATCCAAAAGAAAACTGCTTTCATCTAATCACCATAGAGAACAATTCCAAAAAGGACCTACGGTCAATAGTTTAACTGGGGTAAGGAATGGCTTGTAAATTTTAATCCATCCAAAAGAAAACTGCTTTCATCTAATCATCATAGAGAACAATTCCAAAAAGGACCTACGGTCAATAGTTGAACCGGGGTAAGGAATGGCTTGTAAATTTTAATCCATCCAAAAGAAAACTGCTTTCATCTAATCATCATAGAGAACAATTCCAAAAAGGACCTACGGTCAATAGTTGAACCGGGTTAAGGAATGGCTTGTAAATTTTAATCCATCCAAAAGAAAACTGCTTTCATCTAATCATCATAGAGAACAATTCCAAAAAGGACCTCCGGTCAATAGTTGAACCGGGGTAAGGAATGGCTTGTAAATTTTAATCCATCCAAAAGAAAAATGCTTTCATCTAATCATCATAGAGAACAATTCCAAAAAGGACCTACGGTCAATAGTTGAACCGGGTTAAGGAATGGCTTGTAAATTTTAATCCATCCAAAAGAAAACTGCTTTCATCTAATCATCATAGAGAACAATTCCAAAAAGGACCTCCGGTCAATAGTTGAACCGGGGTAAGGAATGGCATGTAAATTTTAATCCATCTAAAAGAAAACTGCTTTCATCTAATCATCATAGAGAAAAATTCCAAAAAGGACCTCCGGTCAATAGTTGAACCGGGGTAAGGAATGGCTTGTAAATTGTAATCCATCCAAAAGAAAACTGCTTTCATCTAATCATCATAGAGAACAATTCCAAAAAGGACCTCCGGTCAATAGTTGAACCGGGATGAGGAATGGCTTGTAAATTTTAATCCATCCAAAAGAAAACTGCTTTCATCTAATCATCATAGAGAACAATTCCAAAAAGGACCTCCGGTCAATAGTTGAACCGGGGTAAAGAATGGCTTGTAAATTTTAATCCATCCAAAAGAAAACTGCTTTCATCTAATCATCATAGAGAACAATTCCAAAAAGGACCTCCGGTCAATAGTTGAACCAGGGTAAGGAATGGCTTGTAATTTTAATCCATCCAAAAGAAAACTGCTTTCATCTAATCACCATAGAGAACAATTTCAAAAAGGACCTCCGGTCAATAGTTGAACTGGGGTAAGGAATGGCTTGTAAATTTTAATCCACCCAAAAGAAAACTGCTTTCATCTAATCACCATAGAGAACAATTCCAAAAAGGACCTCCGGTCAATAGTTGAACTGGGGTAAGGAATGGCTTGTAAATTTTAATCCATCCAAAACAAAACTGCTTTCATCTAATCACCATAGAGAACAATTCCAAAAAGGACCTCCGGTCAATAGTTGAACCGGGGTAAGGAATGGCTTGTAAATTTTAATCCATCCAAAAGAAAACTGCTTTCATCTAATCACCATAGAGAACAATTCCAAAAAGGACCTCCGGTCAATAGTTGAACCGGGGTAAGGAATGGCTTGTAAATTTTAATCCATCCAAAAGAAAACTGCTTTCATCTAATCACCATAGAGAACAATTCCAAAAAGACCTCCGGTCAATAGTTGAACTGGGGTAAGGAATGGCTTGTAAATTTTAATCCATCCAAAAGAAAACTGCTTTCATCTAATCACCATAGAGAACAATTCCAAAAAGGACCTACGGTCAATAGTTGAACTGGGGTAAGGAATGGCTTGTAAATTTTAATCCATCCAAAAGAAAACTGCTTTCATCTAATCACCATAGAGAACAATTCCAAAAAGGACCTCCGGTCAATAGTTGAACTGGGGTAAGGAATGGCTTGTAAATTTTAATCCATCCAAAAGAAAACTGCTTTCATCTAATCACCATAGAGAACAATTCCAAAAAGACCTCCGGTCAATAGTTGAACTGGGGTAAGGAATGGCTTGTAAATTTTAATCCATCCAAAAGAAAACTGCTTTCATCTAATCACCATAGAGAACAATTCCAAAAAGGATCTACGGTCAATAGTTGAACCGGGGTAAGGAATGGCTTGTAAATTTTAATCCATTCAAAACAAAACTGCTTTCATCTAATCACCATAGAGAACAATTCCAAAAAGGACCTCCGGTCAATAGTTGAACCGGGGTAAGGAATGGCTTGTAAATTTTAATCCATTCAAAACAAAACTGCTTTCATCTAATCACCATAGAGAACAATTCCAAAAAGGATCTACGGTCAATAGTTGAACC
Organism: Acanthosepion lycidas; assembly: GCA_963932145.1. NCBI lineage: Eukaryota > Metazoa > Mollusca > Cephalopoda > Sepiida > Sepiidae > Acanthosepion > Acanthosepion lycidas. Next base: position 54,839,844 of record OZ010611.1, read on the forward strand.
GGGGTAAGGAATGGCTTGTAAATTTTAATCCATTCAAAACAAAACTGCTTTCATCTAATCACCATAGAGAACAATTCCAAAAAAGACCTCCGGTCAATAGTTGAACCGGGGTAAGGAATGGCTTGTAAATTTTAATCCATCCAAAAGAAAACTGCTTTCATCTAATCACCATAGAGAACAATTCCAAAAAGGACCTCCGGTCAATAGTTGAACTGGGGTAAGGAATGGCTTGTAAATTTTAATCCATCCAAAAGAAAACTGCTTTCATCTAATCACCATAGAGAACAATTCCAAAAAGGATCTACAGTCAATAGTTGAACCGGGGTAAGGAATGGCTTGTAAATTTTAATCCATCCAAAAGAAAACTGCTTTCATCTAATCACCATAGAGAACAATTCCAAAAAGGATCTACGGTCAATAGTTGAACCGGGGTAAGGAATGGCTTGTAAATTTTAATCCATCTAAAAGAAAACTGCTTTCATCTAATCACCATAGAGAACAATTCCAAAAAGGATCTACGGTCAATAGTTGAACCGGGGTAAGGAATGGCTTGTAAATTTTAATCCATCCAAAGGAAAACTGCTTTCATCTAATCACCATAGAGAACAATTCCAAAAAGGACCTCCGGTCAATAGTTGAACTGGGGTAAGGAATGGCTTGTAAATTTTAATCCATCCAAAACAAAACTGCTTTCATCTAATCACCATAGAGAACAATTCCAAAAAGGACCTCCGGTCAATAGTTGAACTGGGGTAAGGAATGGCTTGTAAATTTTAATCCATCCAAAAGAAAACTGCTTTCATCTAATCACCATAGAGAACAATTCCAAAATGGATCTACGGTCAATAGTTGAACCTGGGTAAGGAATGGCTTGTAAATTTTAATCCATCCAAAACAAAACTGCTTTCATCTAATCACCATAGAGAACAATTCCAAAATGGATCTACGGTCAATAGTTGAACTGTGGTAAGGAATGGCTTGTAAATTTTAATCCATCCAAAAGAAAACTGCTTTCATCTAATCACCATAGAGAACATTTCCAAAAAGGACCTACGGTCAATAGTTTAACTGGGGTAAGGAATGGCTTGTAAATTTTAATCCATCCAAAAGAAAACTGCTTTCATCTAATCATCATAGAGAACAATTCCAAAAAGGACCTACGGTCAATAGTTGAACCGGGGTAAGGAATGGCTTGTAAATTTTAATCCATCCAAAAGAAAACTGCTTTCATCTAATCATCATAGAGAACAATTCCAAAAAGGACCTACGGTCAATAGTTGAACCGGGTTAAGGAATGGCTTGTAAATTTTAATCCATCCAAAAGAAAACTGCTTTCATCTAATCATCATAGAGAACAATTCCAAAAAGGACCTACGGTCAATAGTTGAACCGGGGTAAGGAATGGCTTGTAAATTTTAATCCATCCAAAAGAAAAATGCTTTCATCTAATCATCATAGAGAACAATTCCAAAAAGGACCTACGGTCAATAGTTGAACCGGGTTAAGGAATGGCTTGTAAATTTTAATCCATCCAAAAGAAAACTGCTTTCATCTAATCATCATAGAGAACAATTCCAAAAAGGACCTCCGGTCAATAGTTGAACCGGGGTAAGGAATGGCATGTAAATTTTAATCCATCTAAAAGAAAACTGCTTTCATCTAATCATCATAGAGAAAAATTCCAAAAAGGACCTCCGGTCAATAGTTGAACCGGGGTAAGGAATGGCTTGTAAATTGTAATCCATCCAAAAGAAAACTGCTTTCATCTAATCATCATAGAGAACAATTCCAAAAAGGACCTCCGGTCAATAGTTGAACCGGGATGAGGAATGGCTTGTAAATTTTAATCCATCCAAAAGAAAACTGCTTTCATCTAATCATCATAGAGAACAATTCCAAAAAGGACCTCCGGTCAATAGTTGAACCGGGGTAAAGAATGGCTTGTAAATTTTAATCCATCCAAAAGAAAACTGCTTTCATCTAATCATCATAGAGAACAATTCCAAAAAGGACCTCCGGTCAATAGTTGAACCAGGGTAAGGAATGGCTTGTAATTTTAATCCATCCAAAAGAAAACTGCTTTCATCTAATCACCATAGAGAACAATTTCAAAAAGGACCTCCGGTCAATAGTTGAACTGGGGTAAGGAATGGCTTGTAAATTTTAATCCACCCAAAAGAAAACTGCTTTCATCTAATCACCATAGAGAACAATTCCAAAAAGGACCTCCGGTCAATAGTTGAACTGGGGTAAGGAATGGCTTGTAAATTTTAATCCATCCAAAACAAAACTGCTTTCATCTAATCACCATAGAGAACAATTCCAAAAAGGACCTCCGGTCAATAGTTGAACCGGGGTAAGGAATGGCTTGTAAATTTTAATCCATCCAAAAGAAAACTGCTTTCATCTAATCACCATAGAGAACAATTCCAAAAAGGACCTCCGGTCAATAGTTGAACCGGGGTAAGGAATGGCTTGTAAATTTTAATCCATCCAAAAGAAAACTGCTTTCATCTAATCACCATAGATAACAATTCCAAAAAGACCTCCGGTCAATAGTTGAACTGGGGTAAGGAATGGCTTGTAAATTTTAATCCATCCAAAAGAAAACTGCTTTCATCTAATCACCATAGAGAACAATTCCAAAAAGGACCTACGGTCAATAGTTGAACTGGGGTAAGGAATGGCTTGTAAATTTTAATCCATCCAAAAGAAAACTGCTTTCATCTAATCACCATAGAGAACAATTCCAAAAAGGACCTCCGGTCAATAGTTGAACTGGGGTAAGGAATGGCTTGTAAATTTTAATCCATCCAAAAGAAAACTGCTTTCATCTAATCACCATAGAGAACAATTCCAAAAAGACCTCCGGTCAATAGTTGAACTGGGGTAAGGAATGGCTTGTAAATTTTAATCCATCCAAAAGAAAACTGCTTTCATCTAATCACCATAGAGAACAATTCCAAAAAGGATCTACGGTCAATAGTTGAACCGGGGTAAGGAATGGCTTGTAAATTTTAATCCATTCAAAACAAAACTGCTTTCATCTAATCACCATAGAGAACAATTCCAAAAAGGACCTCCGGTCAATAGTTGAACCGGGGTAAGGAATGGCTTGTAAATTTTAATCCATTCAAAACAAAACTGCTTTCATCTAATCACCATAGAGAACAATTCCAAAAAGGATCTACGGTCAATAGTTGAACCGGGGTAAGGAATGGCTTGTAAATTTTAATCCATTCAAAACAAAACTGCTTTCATCTAATCACCATAGAGAACAATTCCAAAAAAGACCTCCGGTCAATAGTTGAACCGGGGTAAGGAATGGCTTGTAAATTTTAATCCATCCAAAAGAAAACTGCTTTCATCTAATCACCATAGAGAACAATTCCAAAAAGGACCTCCGGTCAATAGTTGAACTGGGGTAAGGAATGGCTTGTAAATTTTAATCCATCCAAAAGAAAACTGCTTTCATCTAATCACCATAGAGAACAATTCCAAAAAGGATCTACAGTCAATAGTTGAACCGGGGTAAGGAATGGCTTGTAAATTTTAATCCATCCAAAAGAAAACTGCTTTCATCTAATCACCATAGAGAACAATTCCAAAAAGGATCTACGGTCAATAGTTGAACCGGGGTAAGGAATGGCTTGTAAATTTTAATCCATCCAAAAGAAAACTGCTTTCATCTAATCACCATAGAGAACAATTCCAAAAAGGATCTACGGTCAATAGTTGAACCGGGGTAAGGAATGGCTTGTAAATTTTAATCCATCCAAAGGAAAACTGCTTTCATCTAATCACCATAGAGAACAATTCCAAAAAGGACCTCCGGTCAATAGTTGAACCGGGGTAAGGAATGGCTTGTAAATTTTAATCCATCCAAAACAAAACTGCTTTCATCTAATCACCATAGAGAACAATTCCAAAAAGGACCTCCGGTCAATAGTTGAACTGGGGTAAGGAATGGCTTGTAAATTTTAATCCATCCAAAAGAAAACTGCTTTCATCTAATCACCATAGAGAACAATTCCAAAATGGATCTACGGTCAATAGTTGAACCGGGGTAAGGAATGGCTTGTAAATTTTAATCCATCCAAAACAAAACTGCTTTCATCTAATCACCATAGAGAACAATTCCAAAATGGATCTACGGTCAATAGTTGAACCGGGGTAAGGAATGGCTTGTAAATTTTAATCCATTCAAAACAAAACTGCTTTCATCTAATCACCATAGAGAACAATTCCAAAAAGGATCTACGGTCAATAGTTGAACTGGGGTAAGGAATGGCTTGTAAATTTTAATCCATTCAAAACAAAACTGCTTTCATCTAATCACCATAGAGAACAATTCCAAAAAGGATCTACGGTCAATAGTTGAACTGGGGTAAGGAATTGCTTGTAAATTTTAATCCATTCAAAACAAAACTGCTTTCATCTAATCACCATAGAGAACAATTCCAAAAAGGATCTACGGTCAATAGTTGAACCGGGGTAAGGAATGGCTTGTAAATTTTAATCCATTCAAAACAAAACTGCTTTCATCTAATCACCATAGAGAACAATTCCAAAAAGGATCTACGGTCAATAGTTGAACCGGGGTAAGGAATGGCTTGTAAATTTTAATCCATTCAAAACAAAACTGCTTTCATCTAATCACCATAGAGAACAATTCCAAAAAGGATCTACGGTCAATAGTTGAACCGGGGTAAGGAATGGCTTGTAAATTTTAATCCATTCAAAACAAAACTGCTTTCATCTAATCACCATAGAGAACAATTCCAAAAAGGATCTACGGTCAATAGTTGAACCGGGGTAAGGAATGGCTTGTAAATTTTAATCCATTCAAAACAAAACTGCTTTCATCTAATCACCATAGAGAACAATTCCAAAAAGGATCTACGGTCAATAGTTGAACCGGGGTAAGGAATGGCTTGTAAATTTTAATCCATTCAAAACAAAACTGCTTTCATCTAATCACCATAGAGAACAATTCCAAAAAGGATCTACGGTCAATAGTTGAACCGGGGTAAGGAATGGCTTGTAAATTTTAATCCATTCAAAACAAAACTGCTTTCATCTAATCACCATAGAGAACAATTCCAAAAAGGATCTACGGTCAATAGTTGAACCGGGGTAAGGAATGGCTTGTAAATTTTAATCCATTCAAAACAAAACTGCTTTCATCTAATCACCATAGAGAACAATTCCAAAAAGGATCTACGGTCAATAGTTGAACCGGGGTAAGGAATGGCTTGTAAATTTTAATCCATTCAAAACAAAACTGCTTTCATCTAATCACCATAGAGAACAATTCTAAAAAGGATCTACGGTCAATAGTTGAACCGGGTTAAGGAATGGCTTGTAAATTTTAATCCATTCAAAACAAAACTGCTTTCATCTAATCACCATAGAGAACAATTCCAAAAAGGATCTACGGTCAATAGTTGAACCGGGGTAAGGAATGGCTTGTAAATTTTAATCCATTCAAAACAAAACTGCTTTCATCTAATCACCATAGAGAACAATTCCAAAAAGGATCTACGGTCAATAGTTGAACCGGGGTAAGGAATGGCTTGTAAATTTTAATCCATTCAAAACAAAACTGCTTTCATCTAATCACCATAGAGAACAATTCCAAAAAGGAACTCCGGTCAATAGTTGAACTGGGGTAAGGAATGGCTTGTAAATTTTAATCCCTCCTAAAGAAAACTGCTTTCATCTAATCACCATAGAGAACAATTCCAAAAAGTATCTACGGTCAATAGTTGAACCGGGGTAAGGAATGGCTTGTAAATTTTAATCCATCCAAAACAAAACTGCTTTCATCTAATCACCATAGAGAACAATTCCAAAAAGGACCTCCGGTCAATAGTTGAACCGGGGTAAGGAATGACTTGTAAATTTTAATCCATCCAAAACAAAACTGCTTTCATCTAATCACCATAGAGAACAATTCCAAAAAGGACCTCCGGTCAATAGTTGAACTGGGGTAAGGAATGGCTTGTAAATTTTAATCCCTCCAAAAGAAAACTGCTTTCATCTAATCACCATAGAGAACAATTCCAAAAAGGATCTACGGTCAATAGTTGAACCGGGGTAAGGTATGGCTTGTAAATTTTAATCCATTCAAAACAAAACTGCTTTCATCTAATCACCATAGAGAACAATTCCAAAAAGGACCTCCGGTCAATAGTTGAACTGGGGTAAGGAATGGCTTGTAAATTTTAATCCATCCAAAAGAAAACTGCTTTCATCTAATCACCATAGAGAACAATTCCAAAAAGGATCTACGGTCAATAGTTGAACCGGGGTAAGGAATGGCTTGTAAATTTTAATCCATCCAAAACAAAACTGCTTTCATCTAATCACCATAGAGAACAATTCCAAAATGGATCTACGGTCAATAGTTGAACCGGGGTAAGGAATGGCTTGTAAATTTTAATCCATCCAAAACAAAACTGCTTTCATCTAATCACCATAGAGAACAATTCCAAAAAGGACCTCCGGTCAATAGTTGAACTGGGGTAAGGAATGGCTTGTAAATTTTAATCCCTCCAAAAGAAAACTGCTTTCATCTAATCACCATAGAGAACAATTCCAAAAAGGATCTACGGTCAATAGTTGAACCGGGGTAAGGAATGGCTTGTAAATTTTAATCCATCCAAAACAAAACTGCTTTCATCTAATCACCATAGAGAACAATTCTAAAAAGGACCTCCGGTCAATAGTTGAACTGGGGTAAGGAATGGCTTGTAAATTTTAATCCCTCCAAAAGAAAACTGCTTTTATCTAATCACTATAGAGAACAATTTCTGCAGGCCATCAGCCTCCAAGAGAGCAACTCTTTGCACCTTCTTGAGTTCATTTTTTTTACTGATATGAAGTGGACTGATTATATTGAATCAACTGCTCAGTTTACTGCTAGGAAATTTGGTCTATTATGATATGCCAGAGGAATATTACAGCAGTCATTTTTAAATAATACATGAGGATATAAACTGAGCCCCATTAATAAAAGATTTAAAAACAGATATCTTATAACTTTATACTTATTCACTAGATAAGGGTTAACCCTAGACTTGAACAGGTTAAGATTTGGAAATCAGTTTCACAAACCAGATGTAACCATATGTTCTATGCTAATAGTTTCTTCAAATGCATTTCTTGCCTGTGTAATTTTCTTCCAGATTCTTACTTCCTAATCAACTTTGATCTTCAACAATTTAAATGCAGTATCACTCATTATCTTCTTAATCCTTTTATTCCTTTTATTATTTTCTCTCCTTCATAATGTTTTCACATTCTCTAACACTCACTAACCCCTTGCATCCTAGTGGATTTATTGCCTTGTTTCAGGTGAAATGATTAAAATAAATAAGTACTAGAGACTTATCCTTTTACTTCACACAGCTTCCTTTTGGTTTCCATTTCTTTGGGTTTTACCATCAATGTGTTAACTGCTATTATTGAATTTGTCTATCAAGCTTTAGATAAGAACAGCAAAGCTTGGGCTGTGGCTTGAGGTATCTCAATGGCATTCAACAGGGTTTGGCATACTGGTTAACTCCACAAGCTCAAGGGCTACAGTGTCTCTAGACAAATATTTGGCACCGAGGCATTTATGCAGATGACACAACTATTTACTCCTGTTTTTGTTAGATCTGTCAGGTTTGCTACTAAGTAGAACTGGCATCTCTTTTAGAAAAGGACCACTAATTATTAGTTAACTGAGGCAAGAATGTCTTGTTAATTTTAACACCTCCAAAATAAAAATGCTTTCATTTAATCACCAGAGAAGCTTTTCTGTCTGCTATTTGTATATCTGATGCTAACATCCAGGAAAGCAACACTTTGTGCTTTCTTGGGCTCATGTTTTCTACTGACATGAAGTGAAATGATTATCTTGAATCAACTGTTAGGTCTGCTGTGAGGAAAACTGACTCACTGTGTCGTGCCAGACAATTTTTCTCATCAGAATTCAACTTACACATTTATAAATCTACCATTAGCCCATGCATTGAATATTGCTACCATATTTGCTCTGATATTCTCTATTGTATATCTTGAGATTCTAAATAAAATCCAGAGAAGGCTCTGTAATATAATCATCCCTAACCTGGAATCTTGACTACAGTTATTTCCTATTGGCATGACACAGCTTCCTTCTATCTCTTGTATAAATATTTTCATGGTAATTATTCTAATAAGTTTTCACCTTTAGTACATTGATTGGTTTGGTTTGGTTTGTTTTACGGCACATCAATCTCAATGGGTCATTTAATGCCGCCAACTTTTTTTGTTTTTTTTTTCGGTAATATTTTTGTTTTGTCAAAAATCTATTTCTGTAAATATTTTTAGTCCTCAAAAGCCTATAGCTGGTAATATTATTCTTCCAAAACGTACAGCCGGCAAGACTATTCTGTCAAAAAAAAAAAGTATAGCTGGTAATATTTTTTCAAAAACATACAGCTGGCAACATTATTTTTTCAAAAAAACGTATTATCAGAGGCCTTGCTGTTGGACGTAGTTTATTGTCATACCCAGGGTGTGGATGTAGTTTATCATCATACCCAGGGTGCGGATGTAGTTTATCGTCATACCCAGGGTGCAGATGTAGTTTATCATCATACCCAGGGTGCAGATGTAGTTTATCGTCATACCCAGGACGCCTTTAGTACACTTACCGAATGAATTTAAGTCTACTTCTAGATTAGCAACTAGGTCTTATCATTTTACTGCTGAATTAGCTAGATACGCTTTAATAAGCTTTATTCTTTTCTCGGACTTCTCGCCTGTGGAACTGTCTTCCAGTTTCTTGTTTCTCTACTACTAACAATCTTCAAAAGTTTAAATGCAACATTAATTGTCATCTTCCGTCTTCTCAAAATCTGTTTTTTTATTGTCCTTTCTCCCATCTAAATATTTCTCTTTCTCTTTCACTTTCAATAACCCCTTCCATCTTGGTGGCATTATCGCCATCTTCTGTCCTCCTGAAACCTCTTCTTTCTCCTCACAAAAGACTTCTCATTCTCTTTCACACCCAGTAACCCCTTCCATCTTGGTGGCATTATCGCCATCTTCTGTCCTCCTGAAACCTCTGTTTTCTCCTCACTAAAGAATTCTCGTTCTCTTTCACTCCCAATAACTCCTCGATCCTCATGGCATTATCACCTTGCATGGGCTGAAATAATTTGAATGGGCTTGAGTTTGTTCAAAATTAATAAAGGTTTTATGCAAGAGATTTGACATGAGATAGCAGTTCAAAACTATTTTCTATGTTTCTAAGGCTAATTTTCTCATTTTCTGTAAATCAACCTTTACTATAACAGGTTTGCCATCACTAATCCGGCACAAATTGAATCTGTTGGGTTCTAGATAAATTACCAATTCTTTTCTTGTTTCTTTACGTCATAAACTGTAGATGTAGTGTGGAAAGTGTTAAAATGACTTTTTAAATATCAAAAGATATTCATTTGAGCATACCAAACTTGAGAAATTTAGCAACTCAAGAACAACTGCAGAATGTGTTTAATCAACATTAAAGATTTATTTATCATCTTCAATGCAAAAATTAATTTGCTGAAATTTGGGGGGGCATTACTTTAGTCATTTCACCACAAGCAAGGCAATAAAGTCACTAAGACACATGTGGTTACTGCATGTGAAAGAACATACAAAAAAGATATTAGGTTGGTGCAAAAATAATGACGTAATAATGTCGTTTTTTTGACGTTAAAAATACGTCAAAAAACGACATTATTACGTCATTATTTTTGCACCAACCTAATATTATTAAGGATTAAGCATAACAAAAGAAGAAGAACTAAAAATACAGAATATAATGATGGACATTGCATTTAAATTTCTGAAGATCAAAGCTGGCTGGAGAGCAAGAAGACAGAAGAGAGTTAGCATAGAACTTGTAGCATATGAACAAGGCAGAGGTAGATTGATAGGAACAGTTATAGATAGATAGATAGATAGATAGATAGATAGATAGATAGATAGATAGGAACAGTTTTAGATAGATAGATAGATAGATAGGAACAGTTTTAGATAGATAGACAGATAGATAGATAGATAGATAGATAGATAGGAACAGTTTTAGATAGATAGGAACAGTTTTTGATAGATAGATAGATAGATAGATAGATAGATAGATAGATAGGAAGAGTTTTAGATAGATAAATAGATAGAGAATGAGCAAGATAAATACAGAATGAGCAAGATAGATAGATAGATATAAATAGAACAAGATAGAAACAGAGTGAGATAGAAACAGAGCAATATAGGTAGATTGATAAATAGATAGAAATGAACAGGCTGAGATAGATAGATAGATAGATAGATAGATAGATAGATAGATAGATAGATAGATAGATAGATAGATAGATAGATAGATAAAGGTTGGTTGGTTGGGTTTTATGGCATATCAACCACTGTGGGTTATTTAATGCCAAATCCAGTTTATATATATATGCCAAATATATCAATTTTAAATGCCTATTTTGCATGGAACATTTTTAGCAAGCTAGAGATTATTTGCTTGCACACTGCTAAATAATCCTAGGTATTTTTGTTTAAGTCAAGAATTTCCATTTGATAAGGACATTTTATTTGCAAAATGGTAAAAGGTAGGATATGATGTTTATACATCAGTCTACATCTGTGATAAGAGACCAATTCTTCTTAAAAAATCCAATATATTTTTTGGTTCAGTTTTTGCAAATAATTTCTTCATGTTCTTCGTATTATAGAATTTTCTACGGATATGTACGAGATTTGTACATATAGATAGATAAAATGTGGTCAACTGATTTGTACATTCAAAGCCCAACTTTCCATGCAATAATCTATTCTCTCTTACTTTTTATAACCTTGCACAACTTTTCAATGAAATTGTATATTCTATAATAAAATTGTATATTCTATAATAAAAGAAAATTCTTATAATGCTTCGATGAATTTTAGGATATCTTGAAGTTTTTGAAACTGCTAATCAAACAAGCAATGATAGTTTTGAATTTTCCAATCTGAAGAATAAATAGACAATGAACACAAAATAAAGATAAAAAATATTTTTTTATTGGGGAAACAGAAAAAGGAGAAAAAGGATTTAAAGGAAAGAGAAAAATACAAGAGAAGAGAAATTTGCAGAAGAAAGAACAAAAAAAAAAGATGTAGAAAAGAAACAAAAGAAATATGAATGAAAAAAATGAAAAAAATGAAAAAAATGAAAATGTCAACAAATTAAATCTTCTTTTGATTTTAACCAGAAAAACGAAGGTGATTTCTGAAGTTTCATTAATTATTCAATTGATGTTTTTTCATCTTTGTTGTCATATGTCAATACAAAGATATATTTGTATCAGCTTTAAAGAAAGAAAGAAAATTTTCAAAATATAATTGAAAGGAAGAAAAGTAATGAAAACAAAGATTTTCAAATGTTATTGAAAGAAAGAAAGAAAGGAAGAAAGAAAGGAAGGAAGGAAGAAATTTAACAAAAAGAATAAAAGAAAGATAGAAAAGAGATGTAATGAAAACAAAGGAAAATGTAATAAAAGGATAATGAGAAAGAAAGAGGAAAGAAGTGAAAACAAAAGAAAGGTAATGAAAAAGAAAAAAGAAAGATAATGAAAAGAAAGAAAAAGAAAGAAAAATGAGGAAAAGAAAGAAAAATGATAAAGAAAAAAAAAGAAAGATACTGAAAAGAAAGAAAGAAAGATACTGAAAAGAAAGAAAGAAAGATACTGAAAAGAAAGAAAGAAAGAAAAAAGAAAGATAATGAAAAGAAATACAAAAGTTTCTGAAAAGAAAAAAGAAAGATACTGAAAAGAAAGAAAGAAAAAAGAAAGATAATGAAAAGAAAGAAAGAAAAAGAAAGATACTGAAAAGAAAGAAAGATAATGCAATGAAAAGAAAGAAAAATGAGGAAAAGAATGAAAAATGATAAAGAAAGACAAAAAAGAAAGATACTGAAAAGAAAAAGATAATGAAAAGAAAGAAAGAAAAAGAAAGATAATGAAAAGAAAGAAAAAGAAAGATACTGAAAAGAAAGAAAGAAAGAAAGAAAAAAGAAAGATAATGAAAAGAAATACAAAAGATTCTGAAAAGAAAGAAAGAAAAAAGAAAGATAATGAAAAGAAAGAAAGAAAAAAGAAAGATAATGAAAAGAAATACAAAAGATTCTGAAAAGAAAGAAAGAAAAAAGAAAGATAATGAAAAGAAAGAAAGAAAAAAGAAAGATAATGAAAAGAAATACAAAAGATTCTGAAAAGAAAGAAAGAAAAAAGAAAGATACTGAAAATGAAAGAAAGAAAGAAAGAAAAAAGAAAGATAATGAAAAGAAAGAAAGAAAAAAGAAAGATACTGAAAAGAAAGAAAGGAAGAAAGAAAGATAATGCAATGAAAAGAAAGAATGGTTTTGCAATTGACTCATGAGTTAGTAAATAAACAAAATACTCAGAGATATTACAAAGACTTAAAACAATTATGTAACAAACATAAGAATATAAAAAAAGAGATCATTACCAAATTTTGTGATACGGTTGTGCTGCAAATTTAACCACAAAAGGTTTGAACAGTCATCAAGTCCATGAATGAGAGCCAGGTTGTTGTAACTCAAGTCCAAAACTCGCAGACTTTCCATTTCTTTGACATTCACATATTCTATGTTATTATTCTGCAAGATAAAGAAAAGCTACAGTTAGTCCCCCATCAATACAAGATATGAAATATGGGCCTATGAGAATCGAGTGCAAGAAGTGCATTGTATCAAGAAGTGCATTTAAATGTGGCCTTGCAGCCAAATGGAGCTTGCATTCTCAAAAAAATAAATACACCTGTTGAAAATTCGGTTTCACATTGTGTGTGAGCCGACATAGTTTTATACTTCTGTAATTTGGAAAGATTTTTTTAGTATAATTTCAATGTCATAAAATATAGTTTCATACAAAAAACAATCTTAAAAAAAAAAAAACTCAGTTATTAACATATTATTCAAAAAATTAGACATAAATAAACTGAATATTAACATTCAAAATTAACAGATATGTGCCTAGATAGATAGATATGAATAGACTGAGATAGATATGAATAGACTGAGAAAGATAGATATGAACAGACTGAGAAAGATAGATAGATATGAACAGACTGAGAAAGATAGATCGACATGTACATATTGATATAGATAGATAGATATGTACAGACTGATATAGATAGATAGATAATGAACAGACTGAGAAAGATAGATAGATATGAACAGACTGAGAAAGATAGATAGATATGTACAGACTGATATAGATAGATAGATATATACAGGCTGATATAGATAGATATATACAGACTGATATAGATAGATAGATAATGAACAGAATGAGATAGATAGAAAGATAGATATGAACAGACTGAGAAAGATAGATATGTACAAACTGATATAGATTGATAGATATGTACAGACTGATATAGATTGATAGATATGTACAGACTGATATAGATAGATAATGAACAGAATGAGATAGAAAGATAGATATGAACAGACTGAGAAAGATAGATATGTACAGATTGATATAGATAGATAGATATGTACAGACTGATATAGATAGATAGATAGATAATGAACAGAATGAGATAGATAGAAAGATAGATATGAACAGACTAGAATAGATTGATAAAATGTGATCAACTGATTTGTACATTCAAAACCCAACCTTTCAAGCAATAATCTATTTTCTATCACTTTTCATGACCTTGCACAACTTTTCAATGAAATTGTATATTCTATAATAAAAGAAAAATATATAACATCAGTGTGTTCAGAAATTAATTACATTTTACCAGAAATTTATTTCGTGTGTTTGGAAAGTAATTACGTTTTTTTTTTTTTTTGTTTTTTTTTTTTTGAGTCATTTCTCCCCAATCAGCACAATAAAACCACTGAAACACAAGGGGTTTATGGAGAGTGAAAGAATATGACCAAAACATTATTAAGGAGAGGAATTAATAAAAGAACAGGAATTCAGAAAACAGAAGATAATGATTGACATTATATTTAAATTTTTGAAGATCAAAGTTGACTGGAAAGCAAGAAAATGGAAGAGAGATTCACAAGCAAAATTTACGAAAAAAGAAAATGTAGAACTTATGGTTACATCTATCCGTTTCAACTGTAAAGTGATCAGATCTTGCAGCCAATCTAGTTTTAATTTTCTAGCAATTAAATTCATAAAATCTAGCTACCAA